>JABSTT010001744.1:0-252500 GCA_013339685.2 Hyalomma asiaticum
GAGACGCCTCCGACGGCAGCAAGGAAGAGACGCAGACGCAACCTGGCACATCACACGAACATGTATTGGAACACAAAAACACAGACAGGCAAAAACGCGGTTAAACAAGAGTTCTTTCGTTAGAACCTCTGCTGGTACAGCAAAACAGTTCTGCATAGCACAATGGCTTTCCAAATGGACAAATGTTTCCGCAACACTGGTGTTTTCCAGTGGAATGCAAACGGCCTCAGGTCTAAAAGTGCTGACATTAGGAAACTTGTTCGACAGTACAGTTTTCCCATTTTGTGCCTAAATGAAGCGAATGTACACCCCGACTTTCGAGGTTCTAATTAGGTGACATATGCATCGGGGCGAAATTCAGGCGCAAGCAGGGCATTGTTATGTGTCCGGCGTGACATACCTTCTTCGCTTTTATACTCGTCGGACTCGGACGTGCCAGAATTCGTAGGATGCAAAATTCAATTCGGGAAGCTCGTCGTGACAGTAATTTCTGTCTATTTACAACCGTCGACACGCCTCACCGAATCAACTCTCACTCAGTTATTTCGGAGAACACGTGGACCAGTGCTTTTTGCGGAGATTTAAACGCTCACAATACGACATGGGGAAGTACCCACACAGATTCTCGGGGGATACTCCTTGAAAGAGTCATCGACAGCTGCGGCCATGTTTTACTAAATGATGGATCAATTATGTCTTTAAGGGGCTATAATTATGCCAGCTGTTTAGACCTGGCTAAAGCCTCCCCTGACCTCGCACGAGACATGAGATGGTGTACAGATCTTGAAACACGAGGGAGCGACCATTATCCCATCCTCATGCAACATCCCCGAATGAACACGCCAGCAAAAGGCAAAGTGTCGAAACTAACGAATTGGCAACTCTTTCGTGAATACGCTGGTCATGATTTAGAGTTAGTAAATGACTTGGATACGTTTATGTCCTGTATTGTCCACAGTTACTCCCGTTCTACACAATATACGGCTGTACCTGAAGGTGATTCTAGTGTAGATGGGGAGTATGAACGCTTGCGTGCTATTAGACGGCGCGCAGAACGCCGCTTCCGCCGTACTGGCGGCTGGGAGATTATAGAGAGAGTCAGGTTACACATGCCAAATCTAATCGACACATACAAAGGTTGGGCCAGAAGCAATGGCGTGACTTCTGCGCCTCACTGACCCCGTTTACTCCGCTTCCAAAAATCTGGCAAGTAATCACCGCTTTAAGTCATCCAGTATGCCAGCGCAGCCCTTTCCGAGCATTAGCCACTTCTTTTGGAGTATCGGAGCGTGACATTGCTAATGAGTTTTGTTCCCTTCTCACGGGAATTGGACAACTTGGCCAACGAGTGAATGCGCCAGTCGATCCTATTAAAAAGCAAATCGAGGATGCTTGTGCGTTATCACATGCTCAGCTGGACACTACATATTCTCTACAGGAACTACGTACCGCTTTATTGCTAACCCGCGTAAGAACAGCGACTGGCCCAGACAACGTGTCTCACAGCATTTTGAAAAATCTGGGCCCCAACGGCACACCTGTTCTTCTAGAGATATACAATAACATGTGGATGGAGGCATATGTTCCCTCGTATTGGAAGATCGCTAAAGTCGTCCCTCTGTTGAAGCCTGATAAATCACCACTATCGTTCGACTCGTTTCGTCCCGTCAGTCTCACAAGCAGCATGTCAAAAGTCATGAAAAAAAATGATCGACGTTAGGTTGCAGTGGTGGATTGAGTCGAATAAAAGTTTTCCAGAACAGATGGCCGGCTTCAGGAGACATCGCTGCACTATGAATTGCATCTTTGATCTCTTGACCTTTGTAGAAGCGGAGATGAAATGTGGAAACATCGCTGTTGCTGTGTTCATTGATATAAAAAAGGCATTCGATTCTGTCAGCCACCTGTCCGTGCTGCACGGACTAGCTTTACTTGGAGTGCACGGCCGTATTTTGAAATGGATCGCTAACTTTCTACAGGATAGGCAGATCTATATTTCAACCAATTATGGCGACAGCAATACACACCAACTTGGCAGAGGCGTCCCTCAAGGAAGCGTTCTAAGCCCGCTTCTATTTAACGCTGTGATAGCAGGGCTTCCAAAAGTGCTGCCGGATGATTTGGGTATATCTATGTATGCAGACGACATATGCATATGGACTTCCCATAAATCTCTAGAAGTTATCAAGCACCGGCTACAGCAAGGATTCAACGCAGTAAGCGATTACCTCAAGGACCGAGGCATAGAGATTTCTCACGCCAGGTATGTGGTTCTGCCGTTTACCAGAAAGAAAGCAAAGAACTTGAAGCTTTTAGTGGACGGTCACAGTATTCAAATTGTACGAAAACATAGTTTCCTTGATGTTACTCTAGACCGTAAACTCAAATGGACCCAACACATATCTGATCTCGAAGGCCAGATCAACGGTACGATAAATGTTCTCCGCCGCCTCGCGGGTACGAAATGTGGTAGTGCATCGGCGTCGCTACTCCATGTCCATTGTGCCCTCATCCGACAAAAGATTGCCTACTCTGCACCAGTTCTGCAAGGCCTTTCCCAGACTTCCCTACACCGCCTTCAGCTGCTACAAGCACGTAGCCTGCGCGTGTGTCTGGGTGTTCCACAAGCGACATCAAGTTCCTTGACATTAGCAGAGGCAAGAGAACCTCCTTTCAGTGTGATTCGGAATGTGGAAACATGTCGCCACTTGTTCGTTTAATTATGCAGCACCCTTCACATCCACTAATTTCACGCATTGGAAGTCATGCTAGAGCACAGATACACTTTGTGTACCAACAGCACATTCCGCGGCTTCCTCTGTCAGCACATTGGCAATCAGATTTAAACTACCCACCTTGGCTTCTGGAGATACCACCTATCGAAACATCAATTGAAGGCCTTCGCAGTAAGCACGATGTACCACCCTTTGCAGTGTTGCAGTTGGCCTCACACCACCTGTTTGAAAGGTACATCGACCACGTCCATGTGTACACGGATCGTTCGGTCACCAAAGAGACATCGACATCAGCATTTGTCGTACCCGAGTTGCATGAAGAATACGCAGGCCGACTAGGTCATCCATCGTCTTCAACAACACCAGAGCTGGTGGCCATTTTATTGGCAGTCAGCTTTATTAAATTATCAAAGCCGCCTCGAAAGTGGGTAATCCTCAGTGATTCATTGGTGGCTCTCAAATGTATTGAAAGTGCTACTCCAAAACATGTAGTTATACGTGTCATATTCGCTATTCTAAAAGAACTTGCACAAGCTACAGAAAAACATCATATTGTCTTCCAATGGGTCCCAAGTCATTGCGGAATCAAAGGAAATGAACTGGCTGATGCGTTGGCGAAAGCTGCTCATGATTCTTCAGAAAGTCGCCTCATTCCCACATCTCAATCCGATATACGCCGCATCTTACGAGGACAAAGACAAGAATTGTGCTTGCTCAATTGGTTCACAGAGAAAACAAAAGAATCCATTTTGTACGCAGTCGACCCTAATCTTGAGTATCAACTGGACCATCAGCTCCCTCGATGCATCGACACCGTCATTCATCGTCTCCGGCTTGGAACTGCCTACACAAAGCATTTTTTATTCAAAATTCAACGCGCTTCATCTTCAACATGTGCATGCGGCCACGACGACGAAGATATCCATCACCTGTTGATTGATTGTCCCAAGTACTCCACGCAGAGACAGCGACTCGAACGTGAGCTACGTTTATTAGATTCAGCGCACACTTTTTCGCTTGAGAAAATATTAGAACCATGGCCACCAAAAATACACCCTAAGGCCTTAAAAGCCCTTCAACGCTTCTTTGACGAAACGGAAATCATTGACAATTACTGACTGGACCGTTTTTACGGTGTTGATGTGTGTGAGACGCGAGCGGACTCATTTGGGACTAGTTATTTATTATATTTTCTTTTTATTTATTTTTATTAGCGAAGCAAAAAGGGGTAGCCGTCACCAAAAATGGTGACAACAACTCCTTAAGTTATTTTTACTTCAATAAAAGAAAGCCAATAATATGTACAAAATATGTATAGCGTCTCTACAGCAAGAGCTGAAAAGAGAGTTCAAACGCTGAGAACGGTCAAAGGGCTCACGCGTTCCGGTGCGTCGACTGTGTCGGGTCAGCGTCCCTGACGACGGCTCTTAAGAACGGCGAGGCAGGCACCGGTAGTGCTGTGGACGAAGGGTCAACGAAGACTCCCAGTCGTCTGCTGGGCGTTCGGAGCAGGAGACGTGTCGTTTTCGAGGTCCCTCGGGCGTTGGCGCTCGACTGGGTCCCTCCGACAAATGCTGGCCTCCCGGACGTTTGACGCCCGACCAGGACAGCGCGTCTTCTCCGCTCCGGTGTCTTCCCTCGTCTGATTTTCCAGATGTGCCTCATTCCTCTTTATTACCTATCTTCATTTTCCACGCGCCACGTGGGCACGTGCAGAGCAGCGCCCCAAGCGTGGCCCACCGTCATGACTACACTGCGCGTGCTTGGCGTTTCTGGCGCCGTGTTGTCGTCGTGTCGGCGTTGCGGCACTTCACCACACGAGCCCCCTTTCGAGAAGTGTTCCAGGGGAACACTTTTCGGTAAATGCGGACACTGTGGCTTCGCTTGACACACACACACACATGACCCTATGTACACATTGCCAGTGGCGCACGCAGTATATTGTGCTAGACTCTAAGAGTTTCGTACATCATCTTCAGAATTCCATTATTGTTTTAACAGATATGTCCAAACCATTAAAGCTAATACAAACAACAGTAACAACACAGCGGAGACTTCGACGAGACAGCCTGTTGTACGCAGGATGATACTAACTATTCCTTTAACCACATGACTTAAGCATATTGTAATTTAGTAACAAGAAACAATGACCTATTTCAATATTCTTGCTAGTAGCGTAGACACAGCTATCAGGAAGAAGTCGCACCCAGTTCATACCGTGATACAAAAGTACAAAGCACTAGATACAGTGAACTGCGGGCTCAGTACACGTACTCCACGCTTGACGACAGCTAGGGTTACGTATTTCGTACGTAATGAAATACGGGACCTATGTTACCTGCTCAATATATCCTTAGACTTGAGCTTCTTCCCCAAATATTCATTGAAAAATAAGTGCATGCTTTAAATTGAAGAAGGTTTTGCGTGACTTGCACAGCATCACAGGAAGTGCGCACTTGAGCGTGAAAGAAGTGGCTCCGGTAGGAGCTTGGCCCTGCACGAACTTACTCTTCTTATACCTCACATACTTTCGGTGAGCACTGTCGCACCATTTCACCTGACCCTGAGACGCCTGTGTGCTGAAGACTATGTCTGTAAGTAGCAGCTTGCCAGCGACGATGCGCGTCCCACATGCACTGCGCAAACCGCGACGGCTGTGGCCGCTTCCTGCTTCTCTTCCGTTTCCTACTTCCTTTGCATTGTTGCCTAGATTGAAGGCGCCCTTCCCGACATGATGAACGTTTCTTCTCTCGCCATGTTCTCTTCCAACTCTGTGCACTAAATAGATGGACGCACTTAATGTTAGTTGTGAGTGACCTTTCAGGCTTAAACTCGTTCTGTTGCCCTTCCTAACAACATGCAGAAGGAGCTGTAAACTTTCCAAGTTTTGAATATGCTGCAGTAGGAGTCGTTGAGCTGTTACCAAATCCTTTGAGGTCCTAGTTTATGTCGTCTACTGGCTCTATCACACAACGACCTTTCTTTGCCTCCATGCAGGAATCATATTCTTTAGTTAGTAAAATAGTGGTAATCACTTCATCGAAAAGGAAGCAACTTGAAGAGCTACCTTGCTCGTTCTTGAGAACCTTCGGACACAAGAAGTCTTGGCTATTTCCCAGATCTTGGGATGGCCGGTCGGTACGTTCTTTCTCTGAAGGAAACGTACTATTAAATATATTTGGCTCATTGATGAGCGTCTCTGGACATGAAAAGCCCTTCGTGTTTCCCATATGATGGGGTTGAGGATAGACGATAACGGCTTGGGTATGCTCTACGTGTGAGTCGCACTGAACTTTGCACAATGACACCTCACACCGGCTTTCGGCATTGCCTTCGCCATTTGCCTGCATTTCCTCATGCAGTTCTCGGTCAACGACAAGTAGTTTTACGTCATTGATTACGGCGATGAGCTTATGAGGGCTAGTCAGTTTTCTGTTCGGCGTTTCTGCGGGCACTTCATTTTCGTCAGCTCTACGTAAGATAGGTATCCGCGTCTGAAGCGCTTCAAGACGCAACTTCCGGACTAAAACCTCGCGCTCTAACTCACGTTTGTGGCGCACTGATTCGATTCTGCGGCTTTCGTACAGTTGTTCTTGTGCTCTCTCCTCACGTGCATATTCGGCTTGCTGTTCTGCCCATGGGTGAAGCTCCTCGTTTTGAAAGCCAAGCTTCTCGCCCGCTTTAATGAACTTCAGTACATCCATCTCCAATGCAGCCCTCATTTCTTGCCTCTGACTGCACTGCTCCGACCCTCTTAGCGGAGAAAGCAGAAGGTCCTGTCGCGGACGCCATTGTTACGATATACAGGGTTCGCAGAGCAGGCTCAAAGAGGCAAGTCAGAGACGCCTCCGAGGGCAGCAAGGAAGAGACGCAGACCCAACCTGGCACAGCACACGAACATGTATTCGAACACAAAAAACACAGACAGGAAAAAACGCGGTTAAACAAGAGCACACAGGAGACACAAGACAAGACAATAATATATACAAAATATGTATAGCGTCTCTACAGCAAGAGCTGAAAAGAGAGTTCAAACGCTGAGAACGGTCAAAGGGCTCACGCGTTCCGGCGCGTCGACTGTGTCGGGTCAGCGTCCCTGACGACGGCTCTTCAGAACGGCGAGGCAGGCACCGGTAGTGCTGTGGACGAAGGGTCGACGAAGACTCCCAGTCGTCTGGTGGGCGTTCGGAGCAGAAGACGTGTCGTTCTCGAGGTCCCTCGGGCGTTGGCGCTCGACTGGGTCCCTCCGACAAATGCTGGCCTCCCGGGCGTTGACGCCCGACCAGGACAGCGCGTCTTTTCCGCTCCGATGTCTTCCCTCGTCTGATTTTCCAGATGTGGCTCATTCCTCTTTATTACCTATCTTCATTTTCCACGCGCCACGTGGGCACGTGCAGAGCATCGCCCAAGCGTGGCCCAACGGCATGACTACACTGCGCGTGCTTGACATTTCTGGCGCCGTGCTGTCGTCGTGTCGGCGTGGCGGCACTTCCCCACGGACGTGTATCCTCTCCCACGGATAGACGATGCTTTGGATCGGCTCTACAACGTAAAGTATTTTTCGTCGATGGATCTCAAAACCGGCTACTGGCAAATCGATGCAGACGAGAGAGACCGAGAGAAGACTGCCTTCATAACACCAGACGGCCTGTTCGAGTTTAAGATCATGCCCTTTGGTCTTTGCTCGGCGCCTGCGACGTTCCAACGGGTTATGGACACAGTACTCGCAGGTTTGAAGTGGCAGACATGCGTCGTCTACTTGGACGACGTAGTCGTATTTGTTTCCAGCTTCGACGAACACTTCCGGCACCTTGAAGCTGTTCTTCGGGTAATCGAAGCCTCCGGACTTACCCTGAAGCCAGAAAAGCGCCGCTTCGCCTACGAGGCGCTATTGTTCCTTGGCCACGTTATCAGGAAGTCGGCAGTACGCCCTGTTCGACAGAAAACAGCTGCGATCGCCGACTTTCCTGCGCCCACCGACAAGAAAGCACTACGCCGATTTCTTGGCCTCTGCACTTATTACAAGCGCTTCGTCAATAACTTTTCGCTGATCGCCGAGCCGCTGACGTACCTCACGAAGGCCGATGTCGACTTCAAATGGGAAACGCCGCAAGTCGACGCATTTCAAATGCCGCCAATGCTCGTACACTTCCGCCCGTACCTGTACGGCAGGCCTTTCAAAGTCGTGAGTGGCCACCCCGCCTTGTGTTGGCTAACTAACTTGAAAGATCCATCAGGGCGCCTCGCACGGTGGAGTCTCAGACTGCAAGAATTTGACATCACCGTCGTCTACAAGAGCGGACGAAAACACTCCGACGCAGACTGCTTTTCTCGCGCCCCCGTCGATCCGCCACCCTAGTGTGACCAGGACGACGACTCTTTCTTGGGACCCATAAATACCGACGACTTCGCGGAACACCAATGAGCTGTCCCAGAGCTCAGGAGCCTCATGCACTACCTGGACGGCAAGACCGCCGACGTGCCGAAAGTATTCCGCCGAGGACTGGCTTCGTTTTTCCTGCGGAACATTCTCCTGAAGAACTTCTCGCCGCTCCGCGCCGACCACCTCCTCGTGGTGCCTTCAGCGTTACGGTCAGAGGTTCTGGAAGATTTCCACGACGACCCGACAGCCGGACACCTCGGTTTTTCTCGCACACTATCAAGAATACAAGAGAAGAACTATTGGCCTCGCCTCACTGCCGACGTCGCAAATACGTAAAGACATGTAGAGACTGTCAGCGACGCAAGACCCCGACAACTAGGGCAGCCGGACTTCTGCAACCCATCGAACCACCTCGACGGCCGTTCCAGCAAATCGGCATGGACTTACTGGGGCCGTTCCCGAAGTCGACTTCCGGCAATAAATGGATCGTCGTAGCGACTGACTACCTCACCCGCTATGCCGAAACAAAGGCCTTGCCCAAGGGCACTGCCGCCGAGGTCGCCAAGTTCTTCATCGAGAACATCGTCCTGCGTCACGGAGTCCCGGAGGTCCTCCTCACCGACAGAGGTACGGCCTTTACGGCTGACCTAACTCAGGCGATCTTGAAGTACAGTCACACGAACCACCGCCGAACGACCGCCTACCACCCGCAGACGAATGGCCTCACCGAGCGTCTAAATAAGACCATCGCCGACATTCTGGCCATGTACGTCGATGTCGAACACAAGACGTGGGACGCCGTACTTCCGTATGTGACCTTCGCGTACAACACGGCCGTGCAAGAAACGACGCAGTTTGCTCCATACAGGCTTGTCTACGGACGGAGCCCAACAACGACGCTTGACGCCATGCTACCGGTCGGTACCGACAAAGTGGACCTCGACGTTGCCAGCTACCTGCAGTGCGCCGAAGAAGCTCGACAGCAAGCCCGCCTGCGTATCAAGAGCCAGCAGACAGTCGATAGGCGCCACTAGAACCTTCGACGACGCCACACCGAATACCGACCCGGCGACCTTGTCTGGGTCTGGACGCCGATACGACGACGGGGATTGTGTGAGAAGCTCTTACGGCGTTACTTTGGACCCTACAAGGTACTCCGACATTGTGGTGAACTGGACTATGAGGTCGTGCCCGATGGCTTAACGTCATCCGAGCGGCGCCGTGCACGACCCGAAGTTGTACATGTGGTGCGACTGAAACCTTATTACGCGCGCTGATGACCCGTTACGTATTGTAAATTTATTGCATGAACTCTTACTTGCATGTCCTGTTTTTAGCATCGGGACGATGCTTTTCAGAGGGGGGTAGTGACACGTGCGGTTGTTTTCGCGAACGCCATTATCACCGTCCTGTGAATCACGCACTTGATTATTTGCGGCGAGCACGGTTACCCCTTTCTGTTATGCCAACGCAAGCCGCGTTTATCTTGCATGTCACTTCGGGAACCGTGTCGACAATTCCTGAAACTTTGCAGGCTGACGCCCACACTTGAGTAACTTCTGGAATTCCAGAGATAATGCGAGAACGCGTTAAGCCAAGTGTATAAAAGCCGACGCACTGCGCCGCTTCTCAGTCTATCCGTCAACCGACGACTGTTCAAGCCGCTGTTGCTGCGAATTGTGATTGGCCTTGTTTATCTGCGCACAAGTTCATCCCGCCAGCCCCGCCACAGTGGTCTAGTGGCTAAGGTACTCGGCTGCAGATCCGAGGTTCGCGGGATCGAATCCCGGCCGCGGCGGCTGCATTTCGATGGGGGAAATGTTGAGGCCCGTGTGCTGCGCGATGTCAGTGCACGTTAAAGAACCCAAGAAACCCACGTGGTCAAAATTTCCGGAGCCCTCCACTACGGCGTCTCTCATATTCAGAGCTGGTTTTGGGACGTTAAACCCCACAAATCAATCATCAATCAATAAACAGCTCACCTGACATCAGCTTGGGTCCTGCGTGCTTCGTCTCAAGTGCTGCGTGTGTCACAACCGCGTGAAATTATTGATGAAAGAGGAAATCAATTGGAAGGGTACGAAGCCCTGGGTTACATCCAGAAGGTAACAGCCGATTCTTTTAAAAAGGTCGTCCAAGAAATTTCCCCAGTGGATAAAACTATCACGGAGAGCGAAACTTAGGAAGAGCTAGAACTTGAGAATTTCAACTGGAGAAAGGTCGAAACAAAAATTCCAAAGCACACAGCTCCGGGTTTAGATGGGGCACGGTAGGTGGGAGGAAGTGCCCCATGGAGGGAGTGCGTTAGCCTCATTAACGAATTAGGACAGAACACTAAAGAAGCATTATTGAAAGCCGTAGAAAAATGCTTACAGAGGAGGCAAATACCGCACAGTTGGCGAAAAAGCAGAATGAACTTAATCTATAGAGGCAAGGGGGAAAAGAATAACATTCAATCGTATAAACCGCTAACCGCTAACCAGTTGTTTCTAACAAATAAAGAACGAGCCCTTGACCCCTTCCCTTTCGTTATTTCATAGCTTGGGCCTCGTTGCGGCAGACTTGGTGCCTTAGGTAGCATGCGAGGGCTTATTGGGCAGCAGCCATCTCGTCTAAGTTCACGTTCTACGTGACGCCTCCTGGCAAGAAAGTGTGGTCTACACACGCCGCCTTGGCCTCGAGTGGCGCTGCCTAACACTCCCAGGATAATACCTACATAAATACACAATAAAGTGGACGGGGGGACGACCGCCCTTGTAGCTCAGTTGGTAGAGCATCGGACGCGACATCCGAAGGTCGTGGGTTCGGGTCCCACCGAGGGCAGGTTTGTCTTTTCGTCCACTTTAATTCCTTTCTACTTTCTCCACAATTACAATACCACAATTAACTTCCCCTATGTTTTCCTAGGCTTCATTGTCTGTTTGCTCATTAAGTTGTTTCTAACAAATAAAGAACGAGCCCTTGACCCCTTCCCTTTCGTTATTTCATAGCTTGGGCCTCGTTGCGGCAGACTTGGTGCCTTAGGTAGCATGCGAGGGCTTATTGGGCAGCAGCCATCTCGTCTAAGTTCACGTTCTACGTGACGCCTCCTGGCAAGAAAGTGTGTTCTACACACGCCGCCTTGGCCTCGAGTGGCGCTGCCTAACACTCCCAGGATAATACCTACATAAATACACAATAAAGTGGACGGGGGGACGACCGCCCGTTGGTAGAGCATCGGACGCGACATCCGAAGGTCGTGGGTTCGGGTCCCACCGAGGGCAGGTTTGTCTTTTCGTCCACTTTAATTCCTTTCTACTTTCTCCACAATTACAATACCACAATTAACTTCGCCTATGTTTTCCTAGGCTTCATTGTCTGTTTGCTCATTAAGTTGTTTCTAACAAATAAAGAACGAGCCCTTGACCCCTTCCCTTTCGTTAACCATTACATAGGTACTACAAAGGATGGCTATGAAAGCAGCAAAATTAAAAATAGAAGCGTGCGCAGAACGTAACAATATTATGGGATAACTTCAGAATGAATTTCGAGTAGACAGGCGATTGGATAATAACCTATTTGTTCTTACTCAATGTATAGAAATATCTAAAATAGAAAGCAGGCCCTCGTATGTCGCTTTTCTGGACATCACTGGGGCGTATGACAATGTTAATCAGGAAATATTGTGGGAAATATTGGAAGGAATGGACATAGGCAACGATTCTCTACAGCTTTTGAGAGAGATATAACGAGAAAATACAGTGTGCATAGAATGGGAAGGAATCAGTAGCATAGAGAACGTGGATATTGGCAAGGGGCTGAGACAGGGATGTCCTTTGTCGCCGCTGTTATTCATGCTGTAGATTGTTAGAATGAAATAAGCGCTAGAAGATAGCAACATTGGTTTTAATCTGTCACACAAACAGGGTGGCGTGATGATTGAGCAGATGCTTCCGGGTTTATTTTATGCTCATGATATTGACTTATTCGCGGACAGTTGAGATGATATACAACAGCTGGTGAATATATGCGGAAAGGAAGGCGAGGCTCTAGGACTAGGATTTAGTGTAACAAAATGGGGATTGATGGTATTCAATCGTCCCAACAACCAGGCCGTATCCATACAGGGCCAAGAAATAGCGAGAGTAAGCGAATGCAAGTACCTTGGGGTATGGGTAAATGATGGTAATAGATACATGGAGGTGCAAGAAAAAGCCTTGGCAGCAAAGGGAAAGAGGAACGCTGCCATAATGAAGCACTGAGCGTTATGGGGATACAATAGGTACGAGGTGCCTAGGGGTCTGTGCAGAGGGGTAATGGTACCGGGGCTTACATTCGGGAACTCAGTGGTGTGCATGAGGACAGAGATACAATCAGTAGTGGATGTGAATCAAAGAACTGTGGGACGCCTCGCGTTGGGTGCTCACGGGAAAACGACAAATGAGGTTGTAAAGGGCGATATTGGATGGGCGAGTTTTGAGGCAAGGGAAGTCCAGAACAAAATAAGGTTTGAAGAGAGGCTGAGGAATATGAAAGAGATTCAGTGAAGGTGTTCCGTTATTGATATAGAAAGAGCGTTGACACGCAGGGGAGAAAAAGAACTAGGAGGCTCACCAGTAAATATACGGCTCTACGAGAACTGACAACATAGAGCGTAATGGGAAACGTCAGAGAGGCGGAAAAGATTTACTGGATGGCAGCGATAGAAAAAAACCGACTCTGAATAACTACCGGAAGGGCAAAAACGAAATAAAGAGGGAGGCATTTTATGATAATTCAAGAGGAAGCGCTTTACTGTTTAAAGCGAGGTCGGGCTGCCCTAGAACGCGCATTTATAAAGCGAAATTCAGTAAAGAAGAAGAAAAATGCACATGCTGCAAGGAAGATAGGGAAAGGATGGACCGTGTTCTGATTGAATGCGGAAATACCCACCCAGATGTACGTTTGGGCACCACCCCACATGAAGCCTCGGGTTTTAAGGAGAACAACGGGAAGCTGAACATACCCTCAATGGAAATAAGTAAGAGACGGTTAGAATACTGGTGGCAGACAACTAGAGAGAACGGACAAAAATGTTTATAGGGAAAAATAAAACCTCCTGCCTTGAGGGGCAGCTGGGCTAGGAATTTACGGGCTTGCTAGAGTATGATCGATTTTATTGAAATAGATTTAAAAGGCATGAAGACAACTGAAAGAGCGAGGGGAAAAAAGAGAAAAGTTCTTAAATTTTTTAAGAGCCTTGTGGCCCACTTCTCACCGCCCCGTTACAGAGGGGCGCTCGTAGCATCCCTCCATCTATCCGAAGGTTCATTGTTTGTATCAGTGCATAGACTGCACCACATAGATGGACGAATGTGCAAGCTCATGGCACTCACGTGGGCAGTGTTTTCGTGGCAAATTCATTACGTATTTCGCTAAACCACTGCGGTTATATTTCCCTTTCTTTGTTTTATCGCTTGTTGTTGAGTGTATAGATTTCTAACTCAAGCGCTGTTTCCTCTCATACCTGTACGAGGTCGCTCGGATTATAAAATAGTATATTATATTGCACTCATGGCTAAAAATACATATTCAATAAAAATGTCCAAGCTCATGGCTCTGGCACATGCACGGATCTTACTAGTGAGTAAAAGGCAAAGAAGAAGCGCAGTTGAACATTCGATGCTCTTTGGGAGCCTCCTCATTAGGACATTCCCACAGGGATGTATGCTCCACTGTTTCAAAATTCATATTTGATTCAGGTCGGTTCTTTTCATAAATTCGTAGTTTTCACTGTTAATTTCATCCTGATTATTCGATTCTGATTGGTATTCTATAGTACTTCAGGCTTAACTATTTGAACTTCTGACATCTTGGCCAATCCCCCAGCGTGGGTATGTGCGAGATTTGAAGAAACAACAACATTCGATGCGGCACGAGACACGACAGCAATTCCAGCAGTTTTGCTTTTTAGCTCTTCGAAGACATCTCGAGCACTTCCCGATGACCGCCTGGTGCCACCGAAGGCACCATCCACGGAACAACATCACGCGACTGTCGCCGTTGATCATCGCCCAACATCGCGTGGTTAAGACTGCACCACGGGCATCGACCACCCAGCCTTGTCTCCGGTTGTCTGGGGGCAACAATGAGTGGAGCAGGTCTCGCCACGTCTTCCAGTGCAAGTGCCACCATGACCTCCTTTGGGGATCCCGTAAGGGTGAAGCTACAGCAGCAGCGGAGGCGGCCCGCAGAAGCACTTACCCCCAAACCCGATACCGGATTTCAGGCTGTCGGACAGGACAGACGACGACGGCGCCGAAAGGCGCAAACATCAACATCATCGCCTGCATGTCTCCCAACGGCGTGCTGCACTGGCGCATAGTGGAAAGGGTCCACTGACTTTCTCGCCGACGTGTCTGCCCTGGTTGAGTCTGAGGAGCCGGAAACAGAGGCCGTCTTCATATTCGACAACGCTCCGGCTCATAACCGCGCAGACCAGGCAGATCTCGCCAGCTCAAAAGATTCAATCAAACGGCTGCCGCCATACAGCCCTTTCTTTAATCCGATTGAGGAAGTGTTTGCGAAGTTTAAAGGCATTGTCAAGGAGTACCTTAGTGACCGGAGCGACGAAGAACTGGCGACTCCACAAGGAGTCACGAAAAAGGAGCACAGGCGCTCGTTGCTTGTTAATGCTGCAAACCATGCAATGCCACTTGTTCAGCGCGTGGATTGCGCGGCATTCGATAGGCACAACTTCTCCTTTGTTCAGGCGGCGCTCAGAGAGGAGGACATGTAGATTTTCCTTATACTTACAAACCCATCCAGAAAGTGCCCCGGTGTCGTTTGCAATCAAATACTGCATCGAATAAACTACATCTTTTCGTTCATGAGACATCGGCGTACTTTTGTGCGTCCACAGCGTCGAGGGACGCTTCTCATTAAACATGTCACGACGTTAATTGGCAGGCGATCTTCTGGTAGTCGCTGCTTGAGCTATGCAAGAAAAGAACACCACCTCATGTGCGATTAAAATGGTCTCCTTTTTCCCAATTCTATTTGATTAAACTGTGGCAATGAACAACATATCACTCCACTAATGCAGTGACATGCCGGTCGAGAGGCGCTAACGTGGCTTCATTTCAATGAAAAATGTGTGTCTAAGATAAAACCTGCGCATTTGCACTCCCTCAAGGTACACAGTCAAGCATGACAAAAGGGTTCAACTCCTGGGCGAAATGATTTCAACCCAAGCCTTCAGAACGAAATCGAACAGGGAAACAAAACAGCAACAAATCCTAGAAATAAAAACACACGTCGAGGATGAAAGTGATGACCATCAATAAACACGGAATGCTCGTGAGCATGAAAGAAATAAAAAAACTAGAGCCATAACTCAGCGTCGAATCGTAAAATCCAAGAAAAAGAATAAAGGAATGACCATAAAACACGTTACAACGCGTGAGGGTGACACAAAAAGGCTACGCAAAACCATCTAAAAATTCAACTTGGGCGCCAGTAATTAAAAGTGAAGGCTTGTTCCCACATTTATCGCCTGCTTTCTTAATATGGAACGCTTCAAGTTCTCGTGCCCTCTTGTCTTTTGATATACTTATTGCAATTTTTAAAGAAAAAATCCACGCATATCCACGGAGTGAATTATGATGAGAGGGCGAAGCTCTGGAGGTCATCGTAGATCGTGCCGAGTTCCGGATTAATTTTGTTAAAGCGCACGCTACGAATCCTTATGGTTCAACTACGCAGAAGTGAAATCTCCCACCGGCACTTCATTGCAAGTCAAGATCCGGTGTCTATAATATTATTGCACACTTGTTTTAAGATAGACACACATGATCACACACTCCAAGAGTACTCGTGCAACAATAACACATTCTATTATTCTTTTTTCCTAGATGCATTCATGAATAGAATGCTCTTGACCGACTTATAACCGAGCAGCGTACAGTTGACGACTTTCTAGAAATGTTGCAAAATGCACATAGCACTTAATCGTAACGCTGATAACATAGTATGTACTGTATTGTCATTTCTTTGTTTAGTTCCTTGAATTGTCTTGCTTGCCAGCATTTGTATTTACATCAACTGTTATAGCTGCGATTTATCATCCTTCTTTTTTCTTACGGGTGTATAATATGTATATTCGTCCACTGCCATTTTATTTCGTGTATGTAGTCTCCTTATTCTTAATTAAACTTGTTCAGAAAAGCTGCTTGTCCAAAATTTATTGTTACTATTGATGTGAATGTTTCTGTTTTTTTTCTTTTTTCCCCTTTGCTCCCACTCCTGTAAAAACCCTGCAAAGGGTTAACAGTATGTTGGCAATAAATAAATAAATAAATAAATAAACATGGGTGGCCGGTGAACGGTTCTCCGGCGCGAGCAGTCGGTATTTTTCAATCAAGAAACTCTCTAGAAGACGATGCCTGCGTCAACGTTTTCTCTCGCGGGTGAGGGCGCGTTCTCCTCCTTTTCGAGCTGGTAGAGCGTTCATCGGAGAAAGAGCGTTTCCACTGTCAACGCGCGCCTTTCGCTCTTTCTCTCTCTCTGTCTCTCTCTCTCTCTCACATGACAGCAGATGGAAGAGTGAGAGAGCACGCGCGCCGGGAGGCACGCGCAGAGGGCGAGCGCGAAGTGCGAACTAGACGAGGTGGCTACGGCGGACAACGGCAGACAGGCCTACGCCTTAAGCAGCTTCGCCCCTAAAAGGTCACGTGTCGCCAACTGGCCTATCGCAGGTTGCGGCGGCTGGATGCAGGGCTATCGCTAACCGTCAAAAAACAGAGGAGCCTTAATTCAAAAGGCAGATACAAGCAATGGCACCCTGATAACTGCTCACGCTTGATATGAACTTTGTTTGTGTTACTTCATGCACGAAATGTTTTCATTTTTTTCCGAAAGCATTTTACTACCATGCGCGCACGCGCTCTCGAGGACTGGGCACTGACATGGCGGTTACCGTATAGCAGACGGCGCAGTTGTCGCCACCCTGTACAGAGCGGTTGGTGTGAAGGACATACCGTCTACACCGGAGGTGATTGTTAAAGATAGGAAGTGAGGGTTACAGATGCGCAAAGCGGCTCACTTGAGTGAGGAGCTCAGAACAGCTCAGCTCACTACAGTGAACCGGTTCATTTCCACGGCTCATCGGCTCACCGGATCCGAGGAAAAGCGCTCTGGCGCGTGCGAGAACGGGACCGGCCGGGGTGGCGGCCGGCCGTTCCGCTGCCTTCTTGCGCCCCCGCCCGCAATCGCGTCTGCGGTTTCCCGTGACACTGGGGGGACCAGTGAAAATAGGTCGCCGCTTCGCGGTGCGCTTTCGGCGCTCTCACTTTTTTGCTCGTGTCACTACTGCCAGAGGCAGGAGCGTCAGAGACGCGATTTTGTAGTATATGATCACTAACACGGCAAGCACGTACCACAGAATCGCGTTGGTGGTCAGCAGCGGGCGCGCTAGCCGCTAGCGCCCGTTGTTGACGCTCTTCGCTCTGGCAGTAGTGATACGAGCAAAATATCGAAAGCGCCGAACGCGCAAGGCGAAGCGGCAACCTATATGTTAACTGGCCCCTCAGTAACACGGGCAAACCACAGCCATCCCGACCGTGGAGACTTCCGCCACAAGCACGACGGTTAACTTTAGCTTCCTCCGGCGGGCACCCGCAGAGGAAGCTGAAGGCGAGAAAGTTTGGACTCTTGTGAGCAATGGCGGGAGGGCATTTGCTGTCTCGCACCGCCATTAGATGGCGCGAAAGTCGCACTCAGCAGAAGACCCAGCGTATGTATCGCGAAAGTGACGGAATGCGTGAACTCGAACGGAACGTTTCAACCAACACCAAAGATCCATTCCTTTCACCTGCACTTTTTGAACCGGTTCACGGTGGTGCTGCACTGCGGTGTTGGTTCAGCGGTTCATAACGGTTCACCGAGCGGTAGAGAAAGCACGGCGCACTGAGCGACAGCGAACCGCCTCCCGCTCTCTGCTCAGTGAGCGAGAGAAAGCACGGTTCACTGAGCGGCAGAGAACCGCCGCCCGCTCTCGGCTCATTGAACGAGAGAAAGCACATCTCACTGAGCGAGAGAGAACCGCCGTCCTCTCTCGGCTCATTGAACGAGAGAAAGCACATCTCACTGATCGAGAGATGACAACCTCCCGCTGTCGGCTCGCTGAGAGAGAGAACCACCTTCCGCTCTCCCAAAGAACCGCCGCTCACTTTTACTGAGCCGCGGATCACTCGTTCTCCAGAAAGAGCCGCTCAAAAGATCCAGCTCACTCCTGAGCGGTGAATCTCTAGTGAGGGTTAGGAGTGCACGATAGCTGTCTCTTCACGGAAGCGAGCACACACGAAAGCTAGCAGCCGGGAGCGCCTGTTTCAGAGTGCCTGTTTGGCCATTTCCGGGTCCTGCGAAAAGCAGTACCTTCTCTTCGACGACATTTCTAACGCTTTTATTGCTCATTTACTAACGTAAAAGCCAGTCCAACGTGTTTTCTTATATGAGCACTGTGGATCGATCATGGTCATGCACTTGTATGTACGTGAACGTTGCCTCAAATAGGCCTGAGGTTTTCTTTGAGCTGTATCATGTTGACGTGTATGACCCCATCCACCAGGGGTAGTTTTGTGCTTGGGTGTTCCCGGCCCGTTTGAATCGGCGGGGCGGTTGAAACTTATGATAGACAGACAGGCATACCGAGACACAGATGGACTGTTTTTGGCGTTTAGGTAGCCCTAAAAAGATTATCATCGTAGGAACCAATATAACACAAAAGTGTAATGTAGCTCGTGGAGGTAGTTCCATGTTTATTGCACATCGAGATGCCGCGCGACAGCGGCATCAGTGCACATCCAATTGTGCGACATTCACCACCCGTCGATTTTGTTGCGAACAGTTTTCTCAGTCGGTTCCGCCACACTATAACCGGCGTGGACACACCGCTAGCTGGGCTCGCTGCTGCTACATTATACTGGCAATGTGGCCTAACATGGTTATACGACGCGAACGACAAGGCGGGGTACTGTGCTGTCACGGAATGCAGTCACTGCGAGCACCAAGTTCCACTGGCAGCACTCCAGTGGCGGCATCCTCCGCTGCGTTGAGATTACGAAAGGAATAACTTGGTAATTGCGAACGCTTTGTACTTGCGAATGCTATGCTTCGGACTTCACTTAACCAATTCTAGATGGCGGCGCCGCCCCAGATGCGAGAGCGCGGAGGCGAACTCGCGCACTGAGGGGGAGGGAAGCGCTGATAATGGAGGATATGAGGAGCATTTGTACCTCCTTTATAAAGAACACGCTGAAATCGCGGAGTACATTTACTTCAACGAGTAATTTGGATGTACTTCGGCAGCAGTAAGCATGCACTGTTCATTGACTTCGGTTTTAAAAGAACGATATCATTGAAGCACGTGATAGTCGCGAAGACTCCGATTTAAGTCTAAATCCATAAATCTTCCACCATTTTGCCCCAATGTAAATGCGGCCGCAGTCGCTCGGTAATAAAACACGTCATTGAAATCAATAGTGCGATTCATCACCTAGCTGCCATGCTATTGCGTAGTGTCTATGAGAGGCGAGGTCCCACCGTTCCTGGAAACCGAGTAATATGTAATCGACAAAATCCACGCCTTTATGAGCTGCGAAAAATTTATCAATTGAACGAGTTATCTGCGTCTCACATGAAAAATAGAATAAGAAACTCCCGTTTCCTCGCAAAGAATGCAATAGGGTCGAGGAAGTTACTTACACAATAGTAAATGAAATGTTCTAATATAGTTGCTGGACATGGTACCTGATAATATATATCTGCAGTTTAAGTACCTCGACAGACCTGGATAAGTGTTCAACTTTTGTCGTCTTCGAATAAGTAGCCGGAGAGCTAGCCCGAATCTATGCACTTGGAAAAATATGTCGATCTATTGGAGCTGCACATTGCTGTGTTCTAAAATATTCAACTAACACCAAGCGTTCATCATGAACAAGAAAATTTATAGTTTTTTGTGAAGTTTAACGCAACAAAAACATGGTGAACATTTTAGTTGAAGACACGCACATCCTCACTATAATTTCACGAACTTGCATTGTTTTTAAAACTATTGATTCTGCTCTAATTTTTCTCAAGATGTTCAATAATGTATGGTGGAAGGGATCCATTTTTGATGTTTCTCACTTCAAAACGTACAGTTTTATTTATGTTAATTTAGCCTATGTTCTGTTGCCTTACTCCTAGTTTATGTTAAATGGGTTATCTCATATTGGAGATTATTCTTCTATTTTTCCTTTAATTTTGAAATAGGGCTTTTTTCCCTCACACTATTATTATTGTCCGAGGTTTCGTGCAGCATCGTGGGTAAGGCGGCCGATACTTCTGCAGTACACTGCCGCATGTGTTTTGGCACTGCGGTCTCGGGCACACCTGTCATCGGTTGTGCCACCTCTGACAAGTGCATCTCAGCTGAGGAGCTCACACCGCGGTCGCTACTGCCTTCGTGGCCGCATGCATCCAGATCTGCTCCATTCTCTGGATACGTGAAAATGCTGGTTCTCTCGACCATGACAAATGACTGATGCCCGATAGAAGCGCTGCGAGCTAGTCTCCACTGCTGCCCTTCCGATAAATGTGAGACGAACCAGCGGCACCGCGCTTCCGCGATCGACAATGTCCTTTCTTTATTATTTATAGCATTCCTTCAGTATATTTATGCGCATGTATTTCTGTCATACGCGAAAAAAAAAACCTTTTATTCCTGCTGAATTATCGGGGTGACGGTGTGACAGGTGAAAAGAAGAGCCCTGTACCCTCGGCCCAATAGTAGTGGTACACAACTTTATTTAGAGGAAATCGCATGTTTTCTGCAAGATAGCATCCAGGCTGTGCCTGGCGATGCGCCGAAACCACGAGATTCTTTACACACGACGAAGCGGGGACTACGGAAATGTGTGCCACCTGGAGTCCTTCAACGTGCCACACCAGGCACTTAGAACTATGGCCTCCATCGAAATGTGACCGCCGCAATTCTTATCGAACCCTTGTATTTTGCTTCAATAAATGCACGCCGCAACTGCTGCAACGTTGGGGTGGACCTTTTCAGATTTATTTATTTACCGAATAATTTATTAACCACGTAATTTCAGTGACACTAGGCACCACAGAATAAGTGATTAAAGTGACAGTAACAATAATGCAAGGGTATGCGCCCGGGATATACGCCCAAGAGCCGCGGTAGGGGCAGTATTTTTCAGCGTCCAGTTCTGCCCTGGGGTATCAACAAATGTTGGCCTCTGGGCCCCGGCATAGTGCCGGAACGGAAGGTTCCCAAGCTCCCAAGCTATATATAGAAATAAATGTCTCATCTCTATTGATGGAGCCTGACTTAGCAGTTGCTGGACAACATTGGTATATCATCTGTGAATATATGCAAGATATTTCGAAATATTGCTAGAAAAATAACTTAATGAGCAAACAGACAATGAAGGCTTCATTGTCTGTTTGCTCATTAAGTTGTTTCTAACAGATAAAGAACGAGCCCTTGACCCCTTCCCTTTTGCTAGAAAAATAAGGCAGTCGTAGCGCAAATAGCAGGATATATGGCAAAAAACTAAGTAAATCAACCCTCCATGATAAAAACGTAAAGCAAATGATCATTAAGCTCTAATAACCGGAGTAATGCGTGGTTGCAGCAATGTCGCCACCTAGTTTCACAGGTAATGCCAATTAATTTAGGCATCATCACAATCATCATCATCATCAAAATAACAACAAAGGTAAGAGATAAACTACACAGTAGAGGAAGAAGACGAAAACTGCCTTGTGCACGCTGGGCTCGAGCGGCCCGTGCGGCACCTGCAGATCTCGCTCGTGCTTTGGAACACGGAAGCTGAAAAGGAAGCACGTCCCGTTGTCTCTGACAGCCGCATCGGCCTAGCCTTCAAGCCATGGTTGTCGTTGTATCCCGTCGCACCGCAGTTGATCTTCTCTGGGACGGCAGCGCATCCAGCTACTCGGGAGAGTCGCCACCGCACAAATGGCGTTCCTCGGTGTACTTCATCGCGAGTCTCGGTGGGACTGGAGACGACGTGTCCAACGTTAGCGGAAACAACACCATCGTGGACGCTATTTCAGGCTGCTGGGACCATATGGCCGAGCCGTGGAACAACATCGATGGTCACTGCGTCTGCGTAGGACGTCGGGGAATACCGTCCAGGCGACGCGAGTGTGACGGTGTCCTTCAGACGGGCGTCCAGGCCTCCGCTTGCCTGAGCAATGCCACGCGCCGTACGGGAGCCATTCAAGGGACCCGGCGCCAACCTGCGGTCAAATCGAGGAGCGCCAGACGCCCGAGGATGAGCAGGTATGATTATTTGTATGAAAGAGCCACGGCGAATACCCTTTGGAAATGCCCAATGGGTATTTCCGATGGGTACTTCACCTGGGCTCCACTCCGCCATCGACATTGACCTGCCTCCAAAACTAGGAAAGAGGAACGTCGCAACGTATTAAGCAACATCAAAAATTTCCTCCTATAATGCTTGAAATATCACAGTACGTTTATTCGCCGCTAAAAAAGTAATAATCATTAAATGCGACAAACTCCCATTCTTATCCTAATGCATCGGAAATCTGAAATACCCGTGTGAGCTTGTTCTTGCTCGGTAAACATTGCCGTTCAATGCCAGCCGACGGCATTTCTATGTGAGGAAATCAAGCTTATAAAACTGACTTCCGTCGCTGATTTTCAAAGGAAGCGTAGCCGGTTGTGTATTTCACTAACGTTATTGGTTGTCAGTCTCGATTTACTTAATGCTGTTGTTTTAACGGGATAGCATTGGGCAGTTCATGTCGCAGAAAGGCAACCGCCAACGTAAGCTTCAGCATCCATTTCAGAAAAAAATCAACAACGCCATTTATGCAGACAAGACGTTTGCCCACATAAGTCACCTGGGCGAAATTCGTCCAAGTGTTCGCAACATAGACAGCTTGAATTAATAAGGGTTCTATTTGCGTCTTAATATTCATAGCATTGCGACGCCAATGGTGCCCGATAGCGCTATCGTTCTGCAGTCTTTAAGGTGTAGCTTAAGGGCCTTCAAATTTTTTTATCTGTTTAGATACCGTCTGTTCTTCAAAAAAGAATGCTAAAGGAACGCCAAACCGCAATGCAGGGATTGCTTTCAAGAGCACCGATATGTAGAGCTACCGTACACAAATCTTTCAAACGAAATTTGACCGCAATTATCCTGGAAAACTCGCAAAAGCCCCTGCGACCTCGCCACGATCACTTCAGTGATGTTCATACCACTCAGATATAACTCTCGCCAGCACAAATCCTACGAAGATTTGGCCTTCTGGTTGTAGTTGAAGAACGGACATTAAACTCATTTTTACGAGTCTTAAAACAATTTCCTTAACGCCCCTGACGGCCTCGGGATGCATTGAACCTATAAGTAGGCTGCAGACATCGCAGACTTGTGAATACCTTTCTCCGCACAAAACTGAACAGGTCCGGTATCTTATCAGGTGAGGTATGGAGCCGCGAAGCCGATGGTGTGGTTACGATCTTCTAGCCACGTGGATATCCATTTCATTTGGGCTAAATTCCTTTAAAAAGCCGTTCGTTTTCTTTAATTCAGCTGGACGTTTAAAAAACCCAGTGGATGAAATCAATATTTATGCCTCTCATAGATATGACGTAAACCATAGCTTAACTTGATTAGCTTCCTAATATTTGGGGACCACCACTCAGCAGCGAGAAAAACAGTCTATATTTCCTTTCTTTGGAAATGGGTCCTATCAGCGATACTGGTTCCTTCTGTATATTGGCGATATCCATAAAGAGCCGTTTTTCTTTCAATACAACGGCAACCTTTGCTGTATAAGAATTTCTTCAATGCATCTGCAGCAGCAGATTTTCACAGGCTAATTGCTGATGCACAACTTCATAAGTGAAACAGCAGAAACAATTAACCCCTCAACCAGTATCATCCTAGTTTTGTGCGTTATGTGTCTGCGTTGTTGAACTTGCGAAGCGCTGAAAGCTATCAAGTGCAATTAAAAAGAGATGCTAGTCACTGTCTCCTTATGCTGTCAACCCAGTGCTAAGAAACAGAGCACCGTTGAAGTGGAACCTCGCGTGATCAAGGGTCTCCGTGAGTATTGCTCAGTGGCTCATCCCGGGCACAACGCGGACATCTTTTCCCGTGAACAGCTCGTCCAGCTGCTAACCACGCAGCCCTCCTTGTTGGCCCGAACGGTCCACGCCACGCAGCTGCATTTGGAGGCTACGTTCGCGGTGAGAAAATTTATTTGCTATCAAAAACTGCCCATAGCCGGATGGGTACCCCGGTATTTTGTCCCACTGTGTGCTATGGAAAAGTGACTCTGGGTATACGTCGAGCTATTTATTGGTGCACATATTTAGTGACTGTGCCAATTATTTCTTCCGCACATCGGCTGACTTGGACCTCATGTCCAAGGCTGACTGCATTCCGTGCTATCTTGAGAAAACAAGCGCTAAATCTTGGCTCGTGATACACGCATACCATTTGAGATTTTCTGTAAGTGGGCTTCCACAATAACAGGAGAATATCCTACTGAAAAGTGCTAGTGGAGTACGCTGAGACCACTGCAGTAAAAAGCTTTCACGGCTATACACGTATTGTAGCCGGCACGACAGAGTAACAACGAGAAGAAATACTGTCTTGTTTAATGGGAGTCGGACTCGCTTGACAAAACGATTTTTGGCACTTACGTTTCGGTTGAGCAAATTTTAGCGATCATTGCGTCTTTAGTAACTTTAGACAGGTATATCTTATGGGCCATCTGTTCATCCGTTAATGCAGCTTTAGCGTGCCATTTTCAGGCTACATTGTTCAGAACATTCATATGGAAGACGTAAAGATAGCAGAGTAAGGCTTTTCCAACGAGTGGCGCGATGGTTAGCTGGTCGTCCTTCTGCGGCATTGCAGTTGCGTGTGAAAAAAATATGTTGATGAAAACGCTCCTTTTTATGGCCACATAATGCATTAGACCCGAGAAATTTATAAAAACAACGAAAAGGTGAATGTTGTAATACATTGGAAATAATACTAATTTACAATATAGGTGGGGAGTTGACTTTGGTGGTCGTCGCCAGATTCGAACAGCTGTACGATGTTGGTCGTGTTCCACTAGCCGTATAGATGTCCAGGAGTGAAGGACTGCGAAAATACAGCTTGACATACTCGTGGTACTACGTTGCACTATTCTGGGGGAATATTGACTGAATACGGCCCGTCAGCATCAAGAAGATTTGAACTTATTGACCAAGTCTAAGAGATTAAAATGACCAACAATATTTACGAAACAGGGGCTCGATTCACAAAAGTTTTTTTTTGTCAGAGCTTTTTGCCATTGGTCAGCGGGTTGCTTTAATGACATTTATATTTGTACAGCTTCCTGTGGACACTGTGAACCGTTTAACATAGGCGCTTATATGCAATCTTTTTTTTCTTAATTGCTCTTGCGGGTGGTGTTCTATTGCATGTTCAGCGCGCCAAACAGTACGATGTGCTTTAGGAATACACTTGCACCCCACAGCATTCTGAAGAGCTAAGTAACTTAAGTCGGATAACAATTTGTCGTGATCTAGCGACCTCCTGCTCGATATGTTAATTTCTTAGAATTCTCGGAAAAACTTATGGCCTGCTATTTTTCACAATCATGACGTTTTTCATGATATTAACATTGATATTAAAGGAGTACTGACACGAAAATTTTCAGATGGCGTTTTGTTTTTTTTTCCATCAAATCAAAGGCCGAGCCCTCCAGAGCGCAGAAAACGTACTCCTAAGCGTGAGCGCGTCGTGAAAATTTATTTACAGCATGTCTTTAAAAGATGGTTTCGTTTCCTACTGTAGCCAGATGTCACGACATCGTATGTGCATAGCAATGAGCTCCTCGTCACGGGTTCCCGCAATAAATCGTGACGTTTGTCTCCAGCCGTCACTCGCGCGCATCGCCTGTAGCAAGTGCGGGCTCAGCGATGTACGAAATTTTGTATAACGACCCCGCGACCGCAGCAAATACTTCGACACAGTTCGAGATGCAACGTACGGCACTTACGGTGTGTTTCGATGTGGCTCCGGAGGCGGCGATAAGCTCAGGTGGCCTCCGAGACCTCTGCCAAGTCTCGGAGGACTAGCATATACGCGTTGCTTCTGCTTCCCCGCCAGACGATTCACCCTCACTTAATCAGGAGCTGTTCTTTTGCGCCAGCTACTCGGTATAGTGAGCACGTGAAGGCAGAGCTGTGGGCTGTTGTCAGCCAGAGAGACTGTGGCACAGGGTCCGAGGAAGTGCACGTGCACGAGTGCGTCGTCCCCGGAAGGCGAGAGCACAAATACAATCTCGGGCGTGCTGGGAGCACGGCAGAGGGGAGGCGGCACGCGCGGGAGAAATAGTAGGCGTCGTCGATCAGACGCACGCAGTAGCACGGATGATGAGTAGGCAAGCGAGCACGGTGCAGTGTGCCGTACTACTGCCGCCGTGCACCACGGAGTGTGGTCGATGAGGGTCAGTGCACGACTTGTGATGATTCAGAAACTTATGTGCAGCCCCCGCTCTACCTGTGCAAGATTTGAGGGGCGAACTGCCGGCACCATGTGACAAAACCTTGCTTTCTGCTCATACATGGGCACACACGACGATAGAGGGCAATTCGACTCCATTCGCTCACATCATGGGCACTCTCAGCTACGGCGATCTAACGGCGAGAGCAGACGACCTAGAGTGAGGCACGAGTGGCCATTTTGCAAGTTTTTGTACTTGACGTCATCACAACTTGCCAAACTGCTGCGTGAAGTCACCAAAATTTGTGCTGTAGCCTGACGTCACACTAGTGTTCATGTCAGTATGCAAGCCATCTAAAAATTGACTTTGATGTCAAATTAAAGTATCTTATCAGCATTTCGTGAGCTTAACATTTGCTCCGAGTTGTCTATGCGTACTGAAATCTTGTATGGCGGAGTACACTCGGCTTCGAAAATTTGTGTCCCTACTTCTTTAACATGTTCGATGATGACACTTTGACTTGTGCAACTTCTAACGTTAAGAATTCACTCGGTTTGTGCAGCGTTATCACAACGCCTATTTTCGTGACGGCATGTCGTCAGTCTTCTTTAGATCATCTCATTCTTAACGCTTGCACATAAATTTACACAGCAGATGGTGTGTATATCAGAGCAATAAAATTGGTATTTCTCGCCACCGCTGTCCATCTTGCATTTGCGTTCGATCTTGTTTTATAACCTGGCCATTTTCCAAGTTCTATCTTTTTAAAGGCGGTAATAGAAATAAGTTGGGGACGTAGGCTGGGGAAGTTTTCGTCCCGTCTATATATCCTAAGGGTTCAGAAAAAGGGATTCTGCTCGAATGAAATATTTCTATGCAAAGAAATGCCTTTTTTTTACTCTAAGTCCTGATTTCCCAAGCAGGTCAACCGAAAGAAAGTTCTCATGTGAAAAGGGCGTAATAACTGATCCCTCTGGTGAGGAAAAATTCACTCTGTATTTATTTATACTCTGTAGATTAATAATTGACCACTAACATTATGAAATTCCAACGAGAAAGGTAGACAGCTATTATTTCCTTCAAGTGTTGTGCTTGTTGTTTTGATCGTACTTCTCTGAGCGGATGTAATGTTTGCTATTGAAAAATTCTGCTCCTCGTACTGTGAAATTCATTCGGGAGTGCCGCAACATAGCGTATTGGGGACCGAGATTTTCTAATGACTACGTAAATGATATCGCTGAAATTGTAAGTGATGTCTCCACTGTAATGCATGCAGTCAATACGAGTTTCTCAATCTCTTGCCACGGTCTCGATGATCTGTTGCAGAAATCAATAATTCTTCCGGGATGATGCACCCATTCAAAATTTGAGAAAATACACAATATTGGGCGCCACATTTTCAGAAGATATGAACTAGACTGGACCCATCATGTAAGCTAGTTGCGAAATAATTATCCGCCTCTGGTGTGCTACCTCGTTGACGGCATTTTTTTTTCTGTGAAAGCAACATTGCCGATTTATTATGCGTTGTTTCATTTGCATCTTAACTGTGCTTGCGTGGATCACCACCACAAATACAAATAATAATGCACTTCTTTTTCAAAAAAACATTATATAATAGCTGCGACAATTCATTACGAATGCCGTTTTTTTTCTGGGGAGCAAGGCGCGCCTTGCAGCTCTGATCTTTTAACATAAATTCTTTTCGCGTGCATAATGCCTAATGAGGCCATAACGATTCGAGTACTCCATTACTGTAGTATATAATACGGCGACAGATCTCAGTGGTTGTAAATTGTGATATGGTGCAAGTTGATATAGCTCTGTTTTTCGCCTTCTGAACATGTGTAAGCGTTTCAAGACTAGCATGATAGCAGCCGTGCATTAGCTAGTGAGGCTGAATGTTCTAAATGCCTTGTGATAAAGCTCATCATTGTACTTGAATGGCCTCCGTTTCAACATTCGATGCTTCGTCGTATCTGACCTTGTATTATGCTCAATAATGATCCTCTGTTTTGGTAACATTGCTGTCACGAATGTCGTCAAGAACAACACACGGCTTTGCACGCCGTCGTGATCGTCTTCCAGGATCCCCCATGTTTCATTCGTTCGGCGCAACAAATGTGCTACTATCCATTATGAAAAGACACTGCACTATTAGAGTCTTCTTACAACTAAATAAAACAATTATTCAACCTAATTTCTTGTTTTCCTAAATGTATAGCAAGACTTTGGAGGCTGACGCCAGCAGTACGGGTCTGGATCAGCGAGTTCCGTATTGAGGTTCATGACAACCACTGAAACCTGGTCTCCTATGTTTAGAACTCGAGGAGCTTTGATTACTGTGGATGATTCGCAAATGATAAACAGAAATAATGTTTTTGAGGCAGCGCTTCAGTACCTTACAAATAGGGACAAAATTACGATAGCGAGTGGGAGGGTAATTAATGAGTATAATATTATGAAACAAGAGACTTGTCCTATTGTTGACATTTTCGTCTTCCACCACGTTGCTTCCAGATCTGTTGTGCTCTTAGGTAGAGGATGATTAACTGGAAAGCGTGCTGCCACAGCTATACGGAGGATAGCTGGGAATTTAAATGCCTCGTTATTTTGGTTAGGTTTCAGAGCAGCTCTTTTTTGTCGTGTACTCGTTATAGGAGACAAGGACCGAAGGAATTAAAGCAAAACATGTGTTACGAATTGCATACGAAGAAGCGAGTCGCGTTACGGTAGCCAAGGCATGTAGACACAGGAGCAGAAAGTATTGCATGAAAGTGTCGCGCAGACACAAGCTACCTTCTTTCTTACATTGGGCAAGGAAAGCACTAGTATTTCTACTCGTAAAGAAAGAGACGACTTCTATAAATCTTAATGTACACTCACTGCGCGAAAGAAAACTTTCTTCACATTATTTACTCTGATATCTACTCCGTGCTAAGTGCTTCCTTATGCAGTACATCATCAGAATGCGCATCACGGCCGTGTTTGTTCTAGTGCTTTTTCAGATGTATAAGTACCATTCTTCTTATGCATAATGCCACGTACTTTCATGATTCCTTCCACTAAATAAAATAGATTTCCATTTGGTTGATAAATTCTACTTCTTTCCGTGCAAAGAAAACAGTTTCTTTTTACTTTCTCCAGTATTTAGTTGCAAACATTTTTCGTTGAGCTGTGTTAAATTTAATGTCGATTTTGGTTATCACTGCGTTCGAAAATACAAAACGATACATTTAACTTCATTTTTTGGGGGGAACTGCTTCAGCTGCCCTTTAAGGGGAACAGCGTGTAGCATGCACAGAATGTGCAGAGCAACGTAATAAGATTGTAATAATTTTATTTTACGCCTTGACATTTTCACTTCAGACTGTTTGATGAGATGAACAGGATGCCACCGTGCATTCCTTTTTTTCTTTAGGCCGTTATTCGCATTCATCAAATGACCCTCTCAGAAAGTGAGAGCATTGCTGGTATCTGTGAAGGGATGTGCCTCTTCATCCCTCATGGAAACATGTGAAGTACATTTGTATTGCATCTTTTCTCTTTTGTCAACAGTGGTGAGGCACCGCAGCACTGCACAGAGGTGAACACTACAGCGGATGGTGCCTCGGAGACAGTTGGCCAGCTTCGCACACCGCATACATCGGCAGTTTCTGGCACGTCTTCTGTGAATCTCACTCCTTCAGAAACTGCGGATGCTGCAGCTTGTGTAGCTCTTGGTGGTCTTGATCGGGTGGAACAGACCAGCGCAGTGCCACGTAGTCACCAGAGGGCTACTCTTTAAGACCGCTTATGCACGCACTTCAATTGCACGCGAATAAAATAGCGCCACGATGTGTTTCACATATAATGATTCGACTGACATCTGCAATAAACTTAATCCAGATCAATTTGGGGTGTGTAGCTTTCACCACTGCTGATTGCGATCAAGAAATCCGAGTGAGAATGGGGTTGAAGTGAACGTGTGACATCAGCATTACTCAGTCACAGGCTTCGCACATCCATTACACATCATCCCTCAGTGTGTAATATGACTTTCCTTTACTATGTGCTTGATCATAAAACTGGGGCGCTACCATTGGCCCAAAACATAGGACAGATGGAAAACAAATTCGGTCGCAATTGAGCAGAAAATCATCTAATGTGAACTTGCAACAAAATGTGTCTGCTGCCATTCATGCCGCTCATTTTGTGATGGCGACTATACTGCATTGAACGAACATTGTTTTCGTTTCGCATTTGATTCATATGTGAAGTAAATTTTTGGGCTCCTTTTGTTGGAATGAAGGTGCGTGTTACATTTGTGTTAATACGGTTATCAAAAATTTTGGAATTTGAGCACCCTTTGTAGATATGAACTTAATTTGCGTGCGTCAGGGGTCTGTTAGGGTAGACATAATTTGGAAACTAAAACTGTGCTGCGGATTATGCAAAGTATAAGGATAGGACAGGTATAAGGATAGGTGCAGGTATAAGGATAGGTATAAGGATAGGTGCTGCGGTGGCGCAGAGGTAGAGCATCCGCCTCGCTTAATAAGGACCGTGGTTCCAATTCCGGTCTGGGCAATTCCCCACCGGAATAGAGAAAAATCCGCGTGTCGATCGAATAGCATAAGGAGGCTTGGGGTGCGGCCGAAACCCGGCGACCATAGCCGGTAAGGCACTCCCTCACCAGAGCAGGATTGGCCACCGTGGTGTAGTTACGGCCACAACCTCCCATGAATACGCCCGTTAACTTTCGGCCCTCCGTCCCCAGTGGCTGCGAAGCAACTGACCACGGCGGCGGTCAGACCTGTGACGCAGCAGAGGGTGCTAAGAATTTCTGGAACCGGACAGGCCGCCACTGGAATCTGACCCTGGCAACGTTTATCGCAAGAACTTTATCTAGCGAGGGAAGTCTAGAGGTACTGTTTGAAGAATTAGCGGGCATTAGGAAAAGTTGTTCTTGTGTTTAAAAAAGGTGACCATAAGTGCATGAATAATTATCGTCCTATCTGCATTTTGCCTTTCTTTAGTAAAGTGATCGAAAAGCTGATCTGCAATCGTCTAAGTAAATACCTGTCCAAATTCAATCTTTTAACTCATGATCAATTTGGTTTTCGCGAGAATCGCTCTACTGAACTAGCGCTTATTACTTTTGCTGAAAGGGTTAAATTAGCCATCGACCAAGGCCTTTTAGTCGGTGCTATTTTTATTGATTTCACCAAGGCATTTGACTCCATTGACCATCGCATTCTTTTAAGCAAACTTGAATCTTACGGCATTTCTGGGACGCCTTTAGAATTAATTCGTAACTATTTAACAGACAGATCATATAGAGTCCAATTTGATGGTGTTCTTTCTTCATCAGAAATTATAAATATAGGTGTTCCTCAAGGATCAATACTTGGGCCGCTTTATTTTCTCATATTCATCAATGATTTGCCGCAAATATTAACACATGCGCATTGTCTTCTTTATGCTGATGACACCACCATTTTCACATCCGATACTGAACTAGCGCTTATTACTTTTGCTGAAAGGGTTAAATTAGCCATCGACCAAGGCCTTTTAGTCGGTGCTATTTTTATTGACTTCACCAAGGCATTTGACTCCATTGATCATCGCATTCTTTTAAGCAGACTTGAATCTTACGGCATTTCCGGGCCGCCTTTAGAATTAATTCGTAGCTATTTAACAGACAGATCATATAGAGTCCAAGTTGATGGTGTCCTTTCTTCATCAAAATTATAAATATAGGTGTTCCTCAAGGATCAATACTTGGGCCGCTTTATTTCTCATTTTCATCAATGATTTGCCGCAAATATTAACACATGCGCATTGTCTTCTTTATGCTGATGACACCACCATTTTCACATCCGATAAAAATATTCCATTCCTCAAAAACATTGCTGATTCATTCTATTGCGGTTTCCTTAAATAATGACGTAATTGCGAGACCCCCGTGTACTAAATTTCTTGGTGTTCTTCTGGATGAGAAATTAAAGTTCCACTGCCATACTCAGTCGCTTATTAAAAAATCTCATTTGGTATTCCCATCATCATAAAAACTCGCTCTTACTTTCATCGAAATATCCTTATGTCTTTATATTACGCGTACATACACAGTCACATTTCATATTGCCTTTCAGCTTGGGGTAATACATATGACACACATCTTCATCAGCTTGAAGTTTTGCAAAAGCAGGCATTACGATTAATTACATTTCAACCACATACATCCCCATCTGCTCCCATATTCAGTTCCCTAAATGTTCTGCCTTTGCACATGTTGTTCAATCATAAGGTGTTACTACTAATGTTTCACCTTATAAATACCGAACTTAATATTCCAGGTTTTTCTTACTCCAGCCTCGTTAATAACAATATTACAAGATTTTCTAAACAACTTAATCTACTTCTTCCTAAAGTCAGAACAAATTATGGGAAATATACCATTGCATTTTCAGGCATTTCACTTTGGAATTCATTACCATCAGATATCAAGTCATCTTCATTTTTATCATTCAAACGTAGAACTAAGGACCATTACATTAGCATTCTGTCACACACATAGAATTCATTACGTTTTTTTTTATAGCACACTTTGAAAATGTACTTTTGCCTATTTGTTTAAGTGTTTGAATTCTGCCTTCAGTTGACACTTGTTTGCATTGCTGGTTGCACGTGACATTTATCCATGTTTGAATTTATGTGAATTGTAATTCATTTCATTTGACCTTTAAATATCTCATTTTATCATTTGTATTTATTCTTCCCTTGTATTGTGGACACACTAGAAATTGTATAAAATATATAATTCCATTGTTTGCCGAGATTCTGTAATCCCCCATTTAGTTTTTGTTAGGAGGTCCCTCCGACAGTTTCTACTTCGGGACCTCCGAATGTGCATTTATATCGTTCATGTTCTTGTATTTTATGTCGTCAAATAATAAATAAATAAGCGGCATTAAATGGAACGTCATAGGGTTTTAAAGCGGTGTTCACACGGGGAATTTCTCTCCGCCGTGGAAGGGGGGATTGCGTATCACGTGACAACAATGTCGCGGTTTTGCGTGCTTACGCGGCCTCCCCGCTCATCCCCGGGGAGACGGGCACCTTTTGACCGAATGGAACAAACACTCCCCGCTTGGTGGGGGAGACGGTGGAATTATGAGCTGCCGCTTGGCAACAATAGCCTCGTGGATGCGCTGGCCGTAGCTGCAGCGTGGACACCGTCACGGCGATCTTTCCAAATATGCATTCCGCTTGTGGGCACCGCGTTGACGAAACTGACCGATGATGGACATTCTTATTTTTTTTTACTCCTGGAAGAGTACACTACGTCCGAAGACAATCAGATTACAGAGCCATACCACGACTAGTGGTGTTTAATTGCCCCTTTATTTAATTATTCATTTACTTATTTATTTCGAAATGATGAATTCGATGAGCATCTGCACCTCGCCCGTTTTGTTTGAAAGATTTCAAGGAAGCATCGCGTGCTTTTTATGCCGTATTTTATGGTGAAAAGCAATAGAAAATCTCTCCAAAAGAATTGGGCAGATGAATGCTAGAGTGCCGTTTTCTCCGACAAACTGCACGACTCTTATTTAGAAAGATCCCCTCGTGATACGCAATTTCAGCGTTGTGAAGAAGAAATATTTTGCTCCTAAAGGCGAGAAAAATGATCGCCATTGAACACAAAATTAGTATATATGCACTAGTGCCGACTCGCCGACGTTATGTATATATTTTACATTTTAAAAAGGTGTTTACATGGACTGCAAAAACCTTATTTATTATTTTTGATGCCTCAGTTTTGTTTGCGGCTGAGAGAACGGAGTATTTCTGTTTTTTTTTTTCAAGGGGGTTGGGGGATCGCTAAACTGGTGATTGATCCTGCCTGATGAAGACAGCAGCGGTCTGCATTACATTATTCGCACTCCAAAATTTTAATGGACGGCTCGTACACTTCACTGTCCGATATCAAGCGGCCAGATTGCTTCCATCCTCGGCCGAGGCTCGTGAAACAAAAAACAAGAACAAAACACTGTACTTGCACAAATCCGCCCAACATGGAAGAATACTTAATTGAATTTTCGAGAAGCTGTGTACAATTTTGTCATTAGAGAGAACAAAAAAAAGAGCGGGTGCCAACAACTTCGGCAAAAATATCCCTGCCCGACGACGTCTGCGAAGCTAGAAAAACACGGGAACTTCTGCTGGCGAGAGCCGCGTCTACATTTGCTGCGCAAAACTTGTGAATGAGACATTTTGCGAAAGGCAGCAGTGCACGTGTTAAAAGGTGTTTACGCGATTGACCGTTCCTCTTAGGCCCAATAGACAAAATCGGAGTGTTTATGCCCACTTCCATTTCGCTTAACCGCACAGTACGCACTGATTTCCGCGCGCTCGAAGCGTGCTGTTGCTTTCGTGGTGCCGTGAGTACCGGCACAGGAGTATTCTGGTAACACTGGCCTCCCCCGCCGGTTGCTTTGCCCGTGTGAGCGAGAGACTTGTTCGGGGACTTCTCCCCGCCGGCTGACGTCACTTGGCTGCAACCCCCACGGAGAAATCTTCCGTGTGAACTCCGAGGGTAGGAGTACGGGGAAAGCCTTCACAGTGCTAAAAATGGGCACGTCCTATGTTATCCTGGCCTAGAAGACAAAAGAGAACTAGGAGTGGGATTTCTGGTCAACAAGACCATCGCTGGCAACATAGTACAGGGCTATGCACCTACATCCAGCCATGACGTCCACCTAGTTGGACGTTTCTATGAAGATGTGGAATCAGCAATGGCTAATATAAAGACGAAGTACGCTATTGTGATGCAAGACTTCAATGCTAAGATAGGCAAAAGGCAGGCTGGAGACAAGGCAGTCGGGAACTATGGCGTGGGTTCTAGGAATGACAGAGGCGACTTACTAGTAGAGTTCGCAGAGCGGAACAATCTGCGCATCATGAATACGTTCTTCCGTGTTCTCAAACAAATATTTAAACAGAAAGTGGCATATGACATTCGCACTATTTCATTGACGGGATCAAGGCCAAGAACAAATTACGGTACTAAAACTATAGATTATCAGATTACTTCGTTGTTGAATGCATACCCATTCTTAATCGAATTGGCCAATCAGAACTCAAGTGTGCCTCGTTTTAAAAAAACAAGTAAAGCTCCTTTTGCTGCCTCCTTAAAACATACAATTATTTTGCTACGAACGCAAAAATTATGTAATTTTGTATATTTGTATAACTTTGTATAATTGTTAAACCCGAATAATGTAAACTTTGTATAATTTTTGTCCTAACGTGTCTTTTACTGTTCATTTTTGATTATATCAGTTGTGCAATGAGCATTGTACTTATTTTTCTCTGGTTTTGCACCTGGCTGTCCGACATGTAAGTCCGGGGTGAAGGCCTCGTCAGGAGACATACGAGTCTCCTTTTGCCTTGCCTCGTGGACAATTTCATGTAATGTAACTATGTCCGAAATAAACTGAAACTGAAACTGAAATGGAGAATCAGAAGTGGACGTGGAGAAGCCTGAATGGCGAGCATAAAAATGAAATAGACTCCATACTATGCGAGGGCCCTGGTGTCGTGCAGGATGTGGAAGTGCAGGGCAGAGTGAGGTGCAGTGACCACAGGATGGTGAGATCACGAAGTGGGCTAGACTTGAAGAGGGACCGCAATAACGTAGTACAAAAGACGCCGATGAATGAGCTAGCTGTAAGACGGAAAGTTAAAGAATTCAAGATAGCGCTGCAGAACAGATATTCAGCTCTAACTGACCAAGCAGACATTTCCGTTCAGGAAGTCGGCGATAATCTCAGATTGTCACAGAGCGTGTAATAGAAGTAGGAGGTTAGATCTGTAGAGAGATTACTAGCAAACTTTCAGAGGAGACGAAAGACTTGATTAGAAAACGGCAAGGCATGATGGTATCAAATGCAACTGACAGAATAGAACTAGCGGAGTTTTCGAAGTTAATAAGCGTAAGACAGCCTAAATACGAAAGTATAATATGGAGTGAACGTAAGGAGCCAGAAAGCGGCGAAGCGACGTCTAGGCATAGGCGAAAATCAGATGTAGTCATTACGAGACAGGCAAGGCAATGTGATCACGAACAGGGATGAGATAGCGATAATAGCCGAGGAGTTTTACAGAGATCTCTACGGTAGTTACGATAACCTGAACAGTGAACAAGGGAAGCAGTTTAGAAGAGGCTGACATTCCACCAGTACTGACAGAGGAAGTACTGAAAGCTTTGAAAGAGATGCAAGCGGGAAAGGCACCCGGTGAGGATCAAATAACAGATCTGTTAAAGGATGGTGGGCAGATTATACTGAAAAACTGGCAAGCATGCCGGAATCTTGGAAGAATGCGAACATCATCCTAATCCATAACAAAGGCGACACAAATGACTTGAAAAATTACAGGCCGGTTCAATTACTGTCAATTGTCTACAAGGTATTTAGCAAGGTAATCGCTAACAGAATTTGTGCCACCACAGATTTCAGTCAACCTAAGGAACAAGCAGGTCTTCGGAAAGTCTACTCAACAGTAGACAATATTTTCACTGAATCAGGTGATAGAGAAATGCGCGGAGTATAATCAACCCCTATATATAGCCTTCATAGATTACGAGACAGCATTTGACTCGGTCGATACCTTAGCATTCATGCAGCCATTGCGGAATCAGGGCGTACACGAGCACCACATAAGACTACTTGAAGGCATCTCCACAGGCACTATACTCCTCCATAAGGAGAAGAGCTAAATACCTATAAGAAAGGTTGTTTCTAACAAATAAAGAACGAACCCTTGACCCCTTCCCTTTCGTTATAAGAAAGGGAGTAAGACAAGGGGACGCAATCTCTCCAATGTTATTCACAGCATGTTTACAAGTAGTATTTAGAACGCTGGATTGGGATCAGGTGGGTGTAAGGGTTAATGGGGAATACCTCAGTAACCTCACATTTGCTGATGACATTGCCTTGCTAAGTATCTCAGGAGATGAATTACAAAGCATGATTACTGACCTAAACAGGGAAAGTATAACAGTGGGCCTGAAAAATATCATCATCATCATCATCATCAGCCTATTTAGGTCCACTGCAGGACGAAGGCCTCTCCCATCGATTTCCACTCCACCCTCTCCTGAGCGAGTTGGTTCCACTTTACGCCCGCAAACTTTTTAATTTCATCGCTCCATCTAACCCTTTGCCTGCCTCTGTTGCGTTTTCCCTCTCTTGGTATCCATTCCGTCGCTCTTACTGTCCATCTGTTATCTGTTCTCCTCATGACATGTCCTGCCCAGGTCCACTTCTTTCTTTTAATTGATATAATAATATCGGCTACTCCTGTCTGTTCTCTGATCCATTCCGCTCGTTTTTTATCTCTTAGCGTTACCCCTATCATTTTTCTTTCCATTGCACGTTGCGCGCTCCTTAGTTTCATCTCTAGTCTTTTAGTTATCCTCCACGTTTCTGCACCGTACGTTAGTACTGGGAGGATACAGTGATTGAATACTTTGCGCTTTAGTGAGAGCGGTAAGTTTCCAGTCATGATTTCGTAATTCCTTCCGAATGCGCTCCAGCCCATCCTTATTCTACGGAGAATTTCTTTTTCGTGGTTGGGAGTTCCTGTTATTAACTGTCCCAGGTATACATATTCGTTTACACATTGTAAGGGTTCATTGTCGATTGTAAATTCCTGTTCCTTAGCTAGGCTATTGAGCATAACTTTGGTCTTTTGCCTATTCATTTTTAACCCAATTTTAATACTTTCTCTGTTTAGGTCATTAATCATGTTTTGTAGTTCGTCTCCATCATTGCTAAAGAGTACAATGTCGTCGTTTTTTTTTTAAAAACAGACGACATTGAAAATTAATATGAAGAAAACTAAAATATAGACGGGTTCGCTGTTTGTAAACAAACAGGAATGCGCCGAGCGGTGTGCCCCAGAAGACTTCCGGTGCGGCACTTCCGGTAATACATTTTCAATGGACTTGACGGTGTTTTCCTCTGGTGCATTAGAGTTTGTTGCTCAAAAAATTCTGGCGCATTCGTTCAAATGTGTTTAGAGCGATGTCTTGCGACTACATGGAGGGGGTCGACGATGTCGCACGAGAGTTACAAGCATAAACTGCAGAGGAGAGAAGAGTTGCCTGATCCGCTGGATGCGACTGCATGTCAGCCGATGTTGCTGAGCAAAGTTATGCTAACTGCATAATTCTTGCCAAAGGTAAGCAAGATTGTCCAGTTTCAGGACAAGCCTGTTAAACAGAAATAAAATTATAATTAAAGGCAACAAGCAGAGAGCAAGTCGTCTGTGATGGAGCATGCCTAGTTTTCTTAAAGTCACAGGTTAAACTGACGGCTAACTTACCATGACAACTTAAAAACTTTACTGTGACCATTTGAAAAGGTCGTAATAATGATCATGTTTTTCACATAATGGGTGGAGTTGTGTACGGAACGCTACATCGCATAAACGCATAACCTACGTTTTATCACACGTGTTCTAAGCTACCGAAAACGGGCTAGTTGACAAACGCAAATGTTTGGTCTAGGCACACATCACGATGGAACATTAAAGATTATATTTGGTGCGCTTGTGCCACACCGGGTGCTTTTTGATCAGAGAGATCGGCGCCGATTGGAATCGATCGCAATCTAATGTGTTCGGTGCGTCTGAAATCATATGAAACGTACTCATTATATAATGAAGTCAGGTGCGGCTGAGTCACGCAAAATACTATGGTTTGCTTACAAGTACACTATTTACGAAGCAAATTTTCACGTTAACCTGCCTACATCTATAGTCCAAGATCACACCGAAAGATAAATTAGCTAGGGTGCGACGATGTCCATTAGTGGCAATCCGACAGGCGATGAGTCAGTTGCTCGCACAGACGCCAAACCACACGCAGGCGTCGCTCTCATTAAAAAAAAAAGCAAACGCACGGCAACAAAACGTGGGCACCGCGACGTATACTGCGCGGCGATTCATGTTGAGCGCGGCTGCTTTGTTGTCCGAGTGCTGCTTCGAACAGTACACATCACTGATAAGGCACCAACTACAAGAAACACCTTTACGATGGATTTTTAGCCTTAGGCAGCTTTCACGTTTTGCTATCCACTTCAGGCGTCAGCGCGACTGTCTGTCGTGGGCGGAATGCGACGGCGCCCGACGTGTACCTTGTAATTATGGATTTTAGACTAACGTCTGCGCATCGCCTCTGTGCCATTGAGTATGCATTGAGCTTTATCTGCCTTTGATGAAGTGGGCAGAAGAAATCTGCGCGCTCGTTGTGGGATTCCAGTTTTCTCGCCTGGTCGCTGCGCTCTTTCCGTTCATCTGTCGCGAAACATAACGTTTTGACTCGCGATAGCAAATTATTTGCGGACCGCAGACTGCATCCTGGCACCACACAACAGCGCCCGAGTAGCCAGCGCTTCATCACAATAATTCTATCAGCGGAAAACATCGGAATACAAGCATCCGCGGCCACCGACGCACGCTGAAACCACGCGAAAGCAAGCTAAACAGGAAGTTTTCTAGGGCACGTTTCCGGTGAACGCACAATGTTGCCAGAGAACGGCAAGCGCTGGCGAAACCGTCTATTGCTCAATAGCCTTGGGCGAGTCCAGCGACTTCAAATAGTTGGCGAGGCATCGGAAGTACTAAATGAATATGTCTACTTAGGGTGAGGTGATGACCCCTGATCCCAACCATGAGGCTGAGGTAATTAGAAGGATTAGAATGGGGTGGAGTGCATTCGACAAGCATTGTCAGGTAATGAATGGTAGCTTATACCCTTGTCACACTAGACGTTTTAACGTCATTCGAACGCAATGAAATTCGCATCGAATGACATTATTCCCTTGCTACACGGCGACTTTTAACATTATTCGAATCGAATGACTTCTGAAATCGAATGAGTTCGAACAACTCATTCGCATTCGCACTGGGACCGAATGTGTATCTCTCTACCCCAGAGCCCACGTGAACGTGCTGCACTGAGCATTCCTAATTTGTGAAACGTCGCATGAAAATGGCATTACGTTAGCGCGTTTGCCGATATTCATCATTTTAAAACGAAAACAGCCAGGCAGGCCGTAACAAAATGTGTTTACTCTCGACATCAGCGGCGTCTGACCGGCCTCGCTATTTTACCACAGGGTGCAATCGCGAACACCGTTTGCTTGAGTGCTGCGCTTATACACAATGTCTTAATTTAACGTCTGTGTTTCTCATTAACGCGCTTTGCTTATAAAAACAGTAAATGAATGGTTCGCCTGCTGCAAGTCAGTGCCCACTTTGAGCGCTGCCGTATCAGCTGCAAATTATTCTGTTGGTGTAATCCAGTGAAGCAAAGCCCTGCGTTTATTTAAAATGAAATAGGACGACTTTTCAGCCACTCTGCGTTTACGCTCTGCAGATTTTATGCTCAGTCCTTTTGGAACTATTGTCACTGATATCGTAAACGAATGACATTACTTCTTCGTGTATAGCACAACCACGGGTGGAATGACATTCGTTGCACCAAACGTCATTTGAATCGAATGACGTCAAAACGTCTAGTGTGACAGGGGTATTACCATTGTCTCTGAAGAGGAAAGTGTATAACAGCTGCGTCTTACCGGTACTCACCTACGGGACAGAAACTTGGCAGCTAAGAGGGTTCAGCTTAAATTGTCAACGACGCAGCGAGCTATGGAACGGAAAATGGTAGGTGTAACCTTAAGGGACAAGAAGAGAGCGGAGTGGTTAGCGAAGAAACACGTGTTAGGGACATATTAATAGAAATTAAGAAGAAGAAGAAATGGGGGTGGGTGGGCCATGTAATGCGAAGACAAGACAACCGTTGGTCATTAAGGGTAACAGAGCGGATTCCTAGAGAAGGCAAGCGTAGCAGGGGGCGGCAGACAGGTGTACAGATGACATCACGAAGTTTGCAGGGATAAATTAGGCCAAATTAGCACAGGACAGGGATAATTGGATGTCTATGGGAGAGGCCTTTGCCCTGCAGTGGGCGTACACAGGCTGCTGCTGCTGCTGATGATGATGAGTGCATTCTAATGGATGAATATTGCGCGCAAGTTGTATCTTGTCATATGACTGCCTTCATACACACCCAGGCTCTATAGCGCAGCTTTTCGCCTGAAGTTCCTCCAAAAATTTTGTTGGAAAATAAAAACTGATTTCTCGGTCTGATAAGCGGAGCATCAGGATTCGTCGTAATTTTTCTTTACGAACTTTTTCATCATGACCTCTTTTTCTGAATGCCTTGTGAACGCAAAACGCGACACCGTGACTACTGTTCAACGAACTTGCATTGTCTTTAGAGCAATTGATTATAATTAAAATTTCTTCAGGATCTTCAGTAAGGAATGATGGGGAGGTGCCTTTTTTCTTTGTTTATTTCAAATGCTGCATTTTAATAATAGATGCGATTGGTGATAAATACAGTACAATTCAGTATTATTCTTTTCTTTAACATTCGAAACGTGCGCTTATTTCAGGTGAGCAGGCCTTTCGAAGAAGTATTCAACCGCGCCGAAAGATGTCCGTGCGCGATGAGTGGGGCGCATTTTTTATCCCATACGTCATTTGTTCCAAAACACACGAATTATATTGAGGCGTTCTTTCAAAAATATTCAAGGAAAGTAAGGCAGAGCATGAGCATGTAGTGGGAGACGCGGGGCGCCGCCGAGGTCAACGGACACGTTCATATTGGCTCTGTTTTTTTCGAATGTTTCCGCGGTTTTTTTGTGTCTTTGTGGTAAAAGCTTGATTTCATCGTATGCGTGAAGACGAGAGGACTCGGAGGACACCTGACTTTGAGGTGGGCCACCCTTTATTTGGACTTTTTCCACTTTTATGCGCATGCCACATCGGTGGACAGCTAGCGTCCGCTAGCCCAAGCGCGGTGGGACGCCCGCGTCCGTCATGGCAGCGATGCATGTCGAAGGGCAAGATCTCCTGCCAAAGGACTTTAATGAAGATCTGGGATGGCGGACAGTGTCCAGCCGAAGATCTAGAGCTCTGACGAAGCCTGGATTGGGCGATGGTGACTCACAAAGCGAGATGCCTGAACGAAAAGGCGCAGGTGAACGGCGAGGCTTGGTAATCAAGGAGCGCATTGTGAAGGCGTCACGCATGCCACCAATGCCAGAAGAACATATAAAAATAGTGATTCGCCCACGGGGTGGGCTGAATTTGGAGAAAGTTAGCCCTACAATGGTGGGCAATGCTGTTGTCGATGCGGCAGGCCTCAGTTCTGAACAGACTAAGGAGGATATTATCTGCCCTAACTTTAAGCAAAATATCTTGGTGGCCAGTACACCAGAAAGGAGCAACGCTGAACGTTATGTGCGACTCAAGTCCATCAGGGCGGCGGACAAGGATTTTGAAGTCAGTGCATACGAAACGGCCCCACACACTACGTGTAAAGGGGTCATTCGCAACGTGGACATCACGGATGGCCCCGCGACACTTGAGCGGAACATCGTTAACAATCGCAATCCACTGGCTATGGCTGTCAAGAGAATCAAGAATACCCGGTCGGTTATCGTAGTTTTCGACGGGTTAAGGGTGCCCAATTTTGTCAGATATGGGCCAACGCTGGTCCGGTGTTTCCTATATCGCAAGCAGGTGGACATATGTTATGTGTGTGGCAAGCTTGGACATCGAGCAGATGTGTGTCCAGCGCCCGACTGTTTAGAATGCCGAGGATGCGGGGCTCTGAACCCTGAAAAGGATCACAACTGCGTGCCTTGTTGCAAGCTCTGTGGCGGCCGACACCTGACGGCGGACAAACAATGCAGACAACGATACCAGCTTCCCTACGTAGTGCGCGTTCAGCGACAAGAAAGAGCCAGGGCGGAGATAGCGGCGGAACAAGAGGCAGCCGAAGCAGCGCAGCTGGCTCACCAACGCTCTAAGGGGCGTTCGCGCTCTCGGAGCCGTTCAAGGTCGAGGCAGCGGCCGGCGACTGGGACTCCTGAGGCCAAAAGCCGCTCCGTTTCTAGGGAGGCGCATGCGCGCTTTCCTGCAGCTGGTGGAGGTGGCGGTGCAGCTGGAGGGCATACTACCTGGGCTGACAAGGCCAAGGGTTTCACCACCACCGGCCGGGCGCGTGAGCAGCGCCAGGAGCATGTGAGTAGTAATAAGGATAAGGATAGGATAGCGCAGTTGGAGAGAGAGAATCATAGTCTAAAAGCAGCCATTGAAGGGCTTACAAAAGAGATAGCGGAACTTAGGAGTGCCTTACCGTCCGGCAACAGGGTAGCTTAAGGCAGGGTAGCAAACATGATGACACGGTTGAGGTACCTCGGTCTGTGGAGGTAGCAGAAGAGAATATGGATGACGAGGAGACGCCGGCTCCGAAAAAACGGGCCCTCTCCTCTAAGGTACGGGCTCAGGGTAAGGTGGGTTTGGAGCTTAAAGAAATGATGTTGACATTGCAAGAAAGTGTAAATAAGGTCATTACTAGGTTGGAGTAGATAGAAGAGCGGGAAATGAACACGGTTCAGAGATTAGGCAAAATTGAGGTATATTTAAACGAGGCGGTGGTCCCTGCTATGGAGCGGGAGTGCTCTCAGCGACTGGTTCAGCAGGGTGAGTCGCCGAGTGGAGCTAAGCCCAAAATAAGTACGGTGAATTTACATGGTCAAGATGGCTCTAATGAACAGTCCATTTAGCATTTGGGAGTGGAATTGTAGGAGGTACAATCATAAGAAGGCTCCCCTGCAGCAGTTTCTTAGAAGACATGACACGAAACCTCAGGTTATTATGTTACAGGAAACACTGACGTCTAGCGTGAGCTTAACGGGTTTCACAGCAGAGGTTAAGGATAATGGGCAGGGCAGAGGACTCGCAACTGTCATTAATAGGAGGTTGGCATATGTTAGGCATGATATTCACATGGCGGATTGCAGAATTGAGTATATTATGGTGGAGATCATTTTAGGTCGGCAAGGGGCACGTCACAGAAGCGTCTACCTGCTTAACCTGTACAGTAGCCCCCGGGACATAAAGCAGAGTTTCAAATCTCTCTTGACCAAGGCAGCTAATCTGGCTGAAGATGCACCTTTGCTCATTGGAGGTGACTTTAACGCACCTCATTATGCGTGGAAGTACGTACACAGCACTATTAAGGGGGATGGCAGCAGGCACTCGACCTAAATTTATCTCTTATTACGGATCCTTCGTATCCCACAAGATGCGGCACGTCGACATGTAGATTCTACACCGGATCTCACTTTTGTTCGGGGGGTGCAGGAATTGTCCTGGTCCAATTCTAATATTGATTTTGGTAGCGACCATTACATACTGATGATTACTTTAGTTGTGGCTAATAAAACGGAGCGCACATTTAGGGTCGTTGATTGGGATGCATTTAGGACACGAAGAGCGCAGAGAACCGGTGATGAGGAGGGAGAGATGACCCTGGAACACTGGACTAGTCAACTTAAAAGTTACGTTGAGGCGACTACTAAGGAGGTTAAGACAGATATTGACACTGAGCAAATGGATAGTCGCCTAGCGCATTTGTTGGAAGCAAAGCAGTCAATGTTAACGAGATGGAAAGGTCAGAGGTTGAACAGAAGGCTTAGAAAGCGTATAGCCATGGTGAATAGGGAGATTGAAGATCATTGTCGTGTATTGTCTAAACAGCAGTGGGATGAACTGTGTAATTCTATTGATGGTCGCATTAAAAGGGGAGGTGCCTGGAGTTCGCTCAAACATTTACTGGACCAAACAAAAACTAAATCTAATCAGAGGACGGTGATAGGCAAGTTGGTTCATCAATCGTGTCGGGACACCACGGAGGAAAAGTTGCTGAAGGATTTGGCTGACAGGTACCTTCCATTAGAGACCTCGCAGGATAAGCGTAATGTCTTGAAATATAGTGGGGATGAAAATAAAGTTATGGACGAGGAATTTACTGAACGTGATATAAGGGTGGCGCTGCAAGACCTTATTGGTCGGTCGGCACCAGGGCCGGATGGCATCACGAATTAGATGTTACACAATTTAGACGAAGGGTCTATTGCGTTCCTTACGAGGGAAATAAACAAGCGATGGAAGGAAGGCTCTTTCCCTGAAGAGTGGAAGCTTGCGACAACTGTTCTTATACCCAAACCTGGAAAGGCCGTAGGGATCGACAATCTCAGACTCATTTCCCTGACATCGTGTTTGGGGAAAGTCGCTGAGCATGTGATTTTAAATAGGCTAACGCGTTATGTTGAGGGTAATGGGGTCCTCCCGCACTCTATGATAGGATTTCGGCCCGGCCTCTCAACTCAGGATGCTATGATCAGGATTAAGCATCAGCTACTCGATCGGCGGAGAAGTTTTTTTTTTTTGATTTCCAATGTCTGTTAATACAGTGTATTCATTGCGTGTAATATTTACTATTATGTAGCATCATTATCTTTTCTGTAATGTATTTACATAATCCTGTGCTTACTTTCCTGCATTTATTTCTCTTCAAATGTTTTCCGCCCCTCCCCTCTATAATGTACTAATGTACCCTGAGGGTATCACAAATAAATAAATAAAAATAAATAAATACTAAGGTACTACTTGGACTTGATGTCGAAAAAGCTTTCGATAATGTCCATCATTCTTACATTCTACAGGTGCTATCGGACTTGAATCTGGGGCAGCGGCTATTTCATTTTGTCAAGGCCTTCCTTCTGGATAGAAGGACATGTCTTAGGTTTGGGGAGCTCAAGTCGGAAGTCTTAAAATTGGGTTGCCGAGGTACGCCGCAGGGATCCGTACTCTCGCCTATGTTATTCAATATGGCGATGTCGAAGTTGGCTAATGCACTCAATATGGCGATGTCGAAGTTGGCTAATCCAGGGTATTGGCTATACTATCTACGCGGACGACATTACTATATGGAGTGCCGGTGGTAGTGACGGGGAGCTTGAGGCTGGATTACAGGAGGTGATAACGTTTACGGAACAATGTTTGGATCTAATGGGTCTCAAGTGCTCCAGTAAAAAGTCGGAGATGTTGATCTTCAAGTCTAGGAAGCTAGGTCGTAGGCCGAAGGACTGGGTACCAGAAGTTGCGCCTTGCATTACAATCCATGCTAGGGATGGGTCGCTGATACCCAAAGTTGAAGCCATCAAGGTCTTGGGATTGATAATTGAAGCGACTGGATCGAACAATAGAGCCATCCAGCGTATCACCCTAAAGACGGAGGAAGCCGTAAGGCTTATCAGACAGATCTCTAATAGGCATAGGGGTTTAGGAGAAGAAGGTGCAATGAGGTTAGTTCATGCATTCGTTATGTGTCATTTCTCGTATGTCGCAGCTATCTTAAAGTGGAACAGGGGGGAGAAAGCTAAACTGGATGCTTTAATCAGAAAAGCCGTTAAGGCAGCACTTGGTCTGCCTGTGAGCACGTAAAACGATATGTTGCTCCGACTGGGTTTGCATAACACTCTAGATGAAATTGCCGAGGCTCAGCGTACAGCACAAAGAGAGCGGTTGCTAGGTACACCAGCGGGTAGGTATATCTTGAAGTCAATAGGAGAATCGGTGGCTGAGTCACATGATGGGACGCGGCTACACGAATTGAACGTAAACATTAGGGCCAATAATACTGTGCGTCCGTTTCCACGGAATGTAGGGAGGCGGATGGCGAGAGCTAGGGCTTTGTTACGAGAGGCAGACGATCAGGAGGAGGAGTCAGCATTTGTTGACGCGGCATGGATTAATGGGAAAGATGCCTATTCAGTGGAGGTGGTAGATGGCAAAGGGAGTGTTCGAAGTGCCGCTTCTGTTTATACAAAGGATCCGGGGGTCGCTGAGCAGGTGGCTATTGCTCTAGCACTAATTGATTCAGAGAGGGTTTCAGTGTTTAGTGACTCACGATCTGCGATTAAAGCTTTTTCGAGGGGACTTGTTGCGGAACAAGCTTGCAGACTGCTGCAGGGCAGGGATATCACTTCGCATACAGTTACTTGGTTCCCGGCGCACATGCGGTCAGTGGAGGGAGCCCCGCGTAACCTCATCGAGGTGGCGCACAGGGAGGCACGAGGATTAGTGTGCCGTGCACTCCCTGAAGGGGCTGGACCTCTCGTTCCCGAGTTCAGGGACCAGCTGTTAACGTACAACGAGATCACAAAGCACTATTACTTAGGGCACAGGGTATTCCCCCTGCCACATTGTGAATTAAACAGGCCACAGGCGGTTACATTAAGACTTCTGCAGACACGGCCGTACCCTAACCCGGTCATCATGAATAAAATTAATCCCGACTGCGGAGTTTCAGTCTATTGTAGCAAGTGTGGGGGTTTACTCGATTTAGACCACATGCTCTGGCGCTGCTCGGCGTTGGCCGGTGATGGTTCTCAAGCTGAACAGTGGTGGCAGCGGATGCTGCACAGTGAAGTGGTGACGGACCAACTCAGGGCTGTCCAGAGGGCCCGTGTGGTGGCATAGGAGCTCGGCCTCTCTGTCCCGACGTGGGAGCGGCCCGCATCAGTCCCCACAGACTGATCCCTCAGGACCTAATAAATTTTTTCACACCATACCATGAGCATGTAGTCATATATAAAATGTAATAAGCCTTCATTGATCGAACTGCAGGTTGCTCTTGTATAGTTTCATTTTGTTTCGCACTCGCTTGACAGTGACCTCTAGTGTACAGTTTTGTAAACGAAGGTAACATAGGGCCATCACCAAGTTTAAGAAGGTATACACCAGGATAATTAACGAGGACAAGGTAGAACGTGTTTAACTTGCAAGCGTCGTGCACGTTCGCTCTGATATGAGTTGTGCCATATTAAAATCAAAAGATTCACGCAACCCTATGCTTATTCGGTAGTAACACAAAGTATTAGGTACCTGCCAATGCACGCTCTATTAGCCACACATAACACAGATATTTTCATAACTCATTTTACCTCGTTGGCTTTACGTTACTGCTATTATGTCATATTGGGAAGAACTTTTGCATTCTGTCAGTTTTGAGACAAGGCTTGACGGCTCACACTATTCCATGTCCTTCGTTCCGTGCAGGATCGCGGATAGATCGCCCATCACCTCGGCAGTGCCCTACCCCAGCTGTTGTGGCAGAGGAGCACCAGGCACTGCACTTGCCGTGATGTCGTCGTAGCCCCGTTTACTTGAGCGGAGGAGCTGATCCTGCACTCATTGCAGCCTGTGTGGTCGCCTGCGTCCGCATCAGCTCCCTTAGCAGGTTCTGTCGAGATGCTCGCTCTCCTGGCGGGGCCAACTTCGGCACGTCCAATGGAACAGCTGGAGGCTAATGCCTTAGGTAATGCACGTAGGACATTCATGGGCTGGAACTGCGGCCCAGCTTTGTGCGAGCAAATGTTCTTTTTTTCTTAATTGTTTGCTGTATTTATGTCTATTTACGTTAATCTATTTGTGTTATTAAAGTTTTAAATACGTATTGCAACACCTGAAACATGATGTCTATTCAATGTAACGGTCACGCTTCTATAACGGCGATGATGTAAGACGCAAAGTCAAAAGGCCAGTGTACTCGAATTCCGTCTTTAGTGTTGTGCTATTTGCAAAGGTGTTACGTGCTGAATCCACGATACATCTGAGAGACGCCTTAGTGGGAACGAAGGGGGACGGGGTCCGGAAATATCGACTACCTGGGGATCCTTACCGAGTCCCTGAATGTAAGCGCACCGGCTTCCTGCATTTTGCCCTAACTGAACCGTGACCACCGCTTTGGCAACCGAATCATTGTATTTCGTTTTGACTGCCGGGCACCTGTGCACAGAAAGCGCTGTGGTATGGCGAGGGCCTTCTTGACACTAAACTGCTTTTTTGTATGCCCTTCTCTCGTCCTCTAAATCGGAATTACTTCTATATCTTCCCACTGAAAAGGGACCCAGACCTAGAAAGCGGAGGCTTCCCGATAAGACTGATAACAGGCTGCGATTGTTTCCACAAGATTCGTTTTCTGCGAGCGTTCCGCACTCGCAGGAGAGCCCTCGTTTAAATGCTTCCTGGTCGCGGTTTAGGGCAGTTCTTCCTGTTATTTTTATGGAACAGAAGGTCCGAAAGGGCCAAAACAAAATGTACGTCAGGACTTCCACCCCAGCCGCAGAGGTCGCATTTTCGATTGAGGCGAAAATGCTAGAGGCACGTGTATTGTGCGATTTCAATCGGAGCCCTCGAATGCGGCGTTTCCCTCCTTCGTACTGTTTCATCGGCCGCGAACAAAGCAATACCGCAGAGTATGCGCAAATAACGTGTTTCCTGTACCTAGAAATTTTGGGGCGAATTCTTTGAAACACTTTTATACAACACAAATTTCCCTGCATTTAGTTATTAAGTGCGAATGATCTCTTCGCAAACCCCTATTTTTCCGCCTCTGTGTCGGTGCTCTCGTGGTCGAGCAGTTCACTTGGAATACACGAAAAGGGTGCGAACGCATGACGAACATGAATGACTGATCTTAGCTTCACTGATACGACATTCTTTTGACACACGCCGCGATTAACGGTAACATTTGGTCCATACCCGCCCAAGAAATGCGAGTATGCACTGCATGCGATAGCATAGGCTCACGTTGCAGCTCCCATCATTGAAGGACCAATACAATATGCATCGGGAATTTGATGCGAACACGCCCTGCGTGTGACCTATATATACATATTTTGCGTGGAATGTGGTGCACCTATATATTTTGCCTTCAAAAAGTGCGCTACTGCCCAGCTTTGTTTCACCCCGTGGGAAGACTTTATGTTAAGCGCGCTTAAGATATTCACATCAGCGCACCGTAGCGTCCATTTATCTCCCGAAAAAAGCGCAGAGGACGCGGCATAGTGGCACCGTAAGTCAAATCCTGCTGCGTGCTCTCTCAATCTTTTCTTTCGCTCGTGCTTTACTCTTACTTCCCCTCAACGTAGCTGCATGACCATCATAAATGACACGTTATGACATGGAAATCATGACATAAGTCTCATGAGCGGCATGATTTACCTGCCACGGTCTTGGTGCTCTCCTGACCTTTTCGTTAGTGGGATGTATATGAAAATTACTATGCCACAACATCACTGCATGACCATCGTAAATAGAGGACATAACATGAAAATCATGACATGCATGTCATGAGAGGCATGATTTACATGCCACGCGATTCGTTAATGGGATGTATGCCAAAATTCCTATGGCACAACACGACTGCATGACGAACGTAAATGACAGGTCATAACATTACAATCATGACATATGCGTGCCATGAGCGGCATGGTTCACGTGTCACAGTCTTGGTGCTCTTGCGGCCGTTTTGTTAACTTCATATGTACCAAAATCGGTATAGCGAAACAAGAATGCAGATCCATTTTACTTACCTGATGCGTGCTTCGCATTTCCTTGATTTCGACTGTACGTGGGATGTGCCATTTTTGCAGAGACCCACTTCAGGTACAGGAACTGCGTCACTGATTTCTTGGTGGACCCCGGCATCAAACACTTTCGTGTTAAAAAGGGCATGCTAAGTTTGCGCCGCAGGGCCCCTTTAACAGTGTGAGACCATTCCGTGTCATGCCACCGCGGCGTGTCGATGAGATATACGGTCTCATGTTTTGTTGAAATTACGGAATATACAGCCGTGTAACACACTTGTCGTGTGTACCGAAAAGTTAATTGATCTACCTAGTTAGTTGCCTGTCACATGAAAATCGCTCGCGAAAACAATTCTGTTTATTCGCAAAAAATGCATTACGCCCCGAGCACCTTACAAAAACAACAGTAAATGTATGTTCCAACACTTTGCAAGGAAGTACACAGATCTAGAGCTCAGATTAATAATTCTCGCCAAACATGACAAGCCATACGACCTTGTCGACTTCTACTAACCGGATTGCTGGTCAGCAAAGAAGCACTGTCAGAAATATCTTGATAAATAAATGTGCATATCAGTGTTCTTCATGAATATTCAGTTAATAACGCTCGTTCAGCATGATGACCACGCAAAGCTTTTGATCAAGTGGAATGGACAAAAAAGCCGAACGTTTCGTTTAAAGACAAGAGCCGATTTCACAAAATTTCTTCTTCGCAGGGCCTTTTCGTGATTGGTCACCGGGTTGCCATAATGATATATAGATACATAAAGTCGTCAGTGAACACATGGAGATACTTATCGTAGGCGGATATATATATATATATATACATTGTTTTTCTTAATCGCACTCGGCGGCGGTTTTGCCTTGCATGTTAGTCGCGGCATACATTGCAAGTCGCTTGAGCAATTCACCTGCACCACGCCCCACCCTCAGCTGCTAAGCATTAAACCAATATGCTGGTCTTGGTTTACCTGCTGGTAACACGTGTAATTTCTTAGAATAGTGTCAAAAGGCTGTTTAGCATGCTGCTTTTTACAATCAGAAGCTGCTTTGTGGTGGCGACTCTGATATTAACATACTGGATGATGGAACTTCGACCCGTGCAACTACAAACGTCATGAATTCACTCGGCACCTGCGATGTTAACACAATGCCTACTCATGTGAGGGAATCCTCTCAATCTGCTCTCGATGTGCTTATTGTTAACAATGACACATATATTTATATAGCTCGGACCAGCAGCTGCCGTATCAGCGACCACCGAACAGTCAACGAAATATGCTCATTTCACATTCGTGTAAAATGCTTCCCCGACAACACGTTCATCTATAGATGTCTATAGAGGAGAAAATGGCACACCTTCGTGCACATGTTCGGCGCACCGACTGCTCCTCCATGTACAAAAAGAAATGTGGCTTATCCATCTGTCACGGGAATCGCTATAACGCAAAAATGAAACATTGTTCGCAAGAGTATGGAATGCGTATGCGGCAATGTGGCGAATCGCAGTGCGGGAGATAGGTTGAGTACCCTGGACATCTAAACATATTGCACGTTGTCATTAGCGGCACCAAAATATAGCCCAAAGATCCTGGACAGTTGCAGGAGAGCGAAAGTTATTGAACTACACATATTTCTCTGAAGACACTGCATTACACGCACCAGAGCTCTGCACAAACCTACCACAAACCAGGAGCGCCGGCAAACGGTGAAACTTTGCAAGCGCAACCGCACTGTTTGTCAGCGGATAGTTTTGTGAACACGCAGTCCGCTGCATCGAAAGGCGTATAATTTGCTTGTCGACGGCATTAATTGCGTTCCTAGCGGAGCGCGTCGCAACAGAACAGTACATTACATACGTCACATAAGACATACTATTCTCTCTAATCTGTTGGGTATCGTTGCGCATTCAACGGACGAACACAGGAAGGAACAGAAAGAGTAAATGGAAAGAGCGCAAACTATCAAATAGTTTCATTGGTTCGGTCGTTGCATATATATGCATGACCCGAACAACAGGAGAGAGGGGAAGAGAGGAGAAGGGAAGAGTGGAGAAATCACATATAGACAACCTCACGTCAAAAAGCTGCGCAGAAAATCGCTTTCTGCTCTATATAAGGCAACAGATGTGTCACTGACGCAGTTATCGCCAGCATCCTTAATATGAAAGGCTTCCAGCAGCTCGCGCGCTACTCTCTCCCTGCTTCTACCTATAATTTTTACTTGTTTGAATAAGGGCTGACACCCCCTACAAGAGCTACAATGCGCGGGCAGATTCGCTCCTTCTATCCTCGTGATCGAAGCAGCATGCTCCGCTACGAGTTCATTTACGCAGCGCCCTGATAGGCCCATGTTGGAACCTCCGCACGTGAGCGAGATTTGGTACACAACTCCTGTGGCGCATTTCTGGAACGATTCCGCATGCTTTTTTCCGCAGCCGCTTCGCCGTTGTCCTTTCCTGCAAACCCTTGGGCATAACCCGGCGAGCTTTTTTGGCGCGGAAGAAACAATTGCTACACCATGCCTGTCTGCCACTTTCTTTATGTTATGCGCAACTTTGTCCATATATGGCACAACTGTGACATTCTTAACTATGCGCTCTGTGTTGCTGCCACGCTTTTCTTTTCTTACCTTATCAAGAAGTTTCTCAGCCACAGCAGTGACGATCGTAGTGGGGAAACCTGCGGAAAGCAGCCTATTGACTTGATTATTGAAGCTGTCATGCATGGCATGCGGGCATGATTTGTTAAGAGCTAAGGTAAAGGTAAAGGTAAGGTAAAGTACAGACGATATTCTTTAAACTGATAATTATTCTTGTATATTGCGCCCAATGAGATTTTGCCCTAATACAAAGTATGGGGCGTTACGCTTTCAAAATATATGAACTCAACCCAGCACATTGACTATCTGCAAAATTATTCTCATCTGCCGTATGTGTGGCATCTCGCTGCCAGCATCTTTTTCCTTCAGAAGGTAGAATTGCAGCCATATTAAGGCTCGTCTCAGTTGCTTCTTGAGTATCGTGCGCCTGTGAAGGCCACACTGCTAATACTACTATTCATGCGCTTTTTGATCTTCATAAACGATATCTTGAACAAATACCGATTGCATACTGTTTTCATCCTTCTGCGCAGCATTTCTGAAAATCATTATGTAATACCTGAGACTTTGGTCACATATGTCACTCTATTTCGAAACGCGACAATTAATTACAGAAGTTGTTCTAAAAAGTATTCAAAGTTAGGTACCGCATAGGCATGCAGTCATGAAAAAATAATGTATGAAGCCTCCCTTGATCTAACTACAGGTTGCTGCAGCTTTGGTTTCTTGGAAGCTCGCTTGACATTGACCAGAAGCGTACAGTTTTGTAAAAAAGAAAATGGTCACTTAGTCCCCGCAACGTGTTGACGCAGGTACACACTGGGACATTTAATGAGGACAAGGTGACAGCCCACCTCAAGAAACACTCGCTGTGCTTGCTTCCAGCTCACAAAGAAGGAGGCTTTGCTGTGCACTCTGGCAAGAACTTTAAATACAAGGCCTGTGAAGCTATTTCAGCTGTGTCCGAGTGCCACGATGTGTGTCCATGGCAGAAACCATTAAAACATGTGCAGCTATCCTGTATCGGATGGGGCAGAAAACGTGTGGTGCAAGTTATTTTTGAACGAACCCCAGGAAGCTCTAGGGATTTCTTCGAAAAGCTTGATGATTACCTATGTCAAGTTGTTGACCCTAGGTGTCGACTTATTGTCACTGGGGACTGTAATTTGCCTGGTGTTGATTGGGATTCTCACACTCAAGGAATTACCGATAGGCGTGCCGCTAAATATATGCTGGAAATGATGATTAAGTATGAGTTGACTCAGGTAGTCAGTGAACCAACAAGAATACGAGGCCAATCCCGGGCGATACTAGATCTGTTCTTATCACTAGATACTTTTCGCTACGAAAGTGATGTAACAGATGAAATTTGAGATCACAAGCTGGTCGTAGCTGCACTGGGAATTAATGGATCGTGCTTACAAGAAATACAAAAAATTCAAGTTCGTGATTTCAATAATGCGGATGACACAGCCATTCTCGACCGCTTGGAGTTGGCCTTCGATGCCGTGCCTGACACAAACGACGTAGATACGCTATGGAAGTATTTCACGGCAGTCGTAAAGAATTTTTGTCACTTGTTGTGCCGACGAAGCTGAAGCGCTTGCAGAAATCTAATCCCTGGATAACTCGCAATATTATCCGCTTGAAACGACGACTACAGCGTGCCAGGCGAAAGATCCGAAGAAATCCTGAGCTGATTGCCAATATTAGCACAGATGTTCGAGTGGAATTAAAATCATCTAAAAAGCATTTCCTTTCTCGAACATTGACAGAGTATATGAAAAGCTCACCCCAGAACTTTTGGAGATATTTGTCGGGCTCTAAATCAACTATAAGCGGTGTCACTGTAAATAGAGCCACATGTAATTATTCAGTCTTGGTTGCTCAAGAGTTTAATAGCTATTTTAGCTCAGTATTTACCGGAAACCCAAGTAATTCCGCTATTTTCATTACGTGCCACAAACATAGTAATGACGAGCGTATAATTATTTCTCAGGAGGGTATCTTGTCTTTGTTGTTGAAATTAGACCCTAAGAAGTCAGCTGGTCGCGATATGTTGCCGAATGAGTTCCTAAGGCGATACGGTGAATGGGTCTCGCAATTTTTGTTCAAAATCTTTAGTGTATCGCTGCGAGAAGGAAGGGTGCAAAGGGACTGGCTGATAGCCAGAGCTGTGCCTGTATTTAAAGGGGTCCTGAAGCACCTCTCGGACTTCGCGAAAAAACACGTTCTATCGACAGTGTAGGCTGCAATAAACAGCTCACCCAAATTCTACAGTCGTGCGCGAAGCGTAGAGTTAACAGGGCAAGCACAAAGTTGTCCCTTACCTAGGAGCTCTCGCTTCAAAAAAAGGCCGGTTCTCACTCTCTTTTTAATATGCTCTAAGACGAAATAGAGCAGATTGCTGCTATTGGCTGGTAGCCGGCATAAATTAAGAGCGATGTTTGAATCATGTTTGAATCAAATGAACTTGGTTATGCTGTCACTGTGTATAATATCTTTTGCAAGTAAATAAACAAGATGAAGTAAACAACAAATCTATCAACTTCGTTTAAAGTTTTGATGCGAAAGACGCATTTCCGGTAGAAGAAAACTGTCGTCTGCACTACTCGGCGCGCTCGCGCGTCTTTTTGGCACTGTGGAGTTGGTGCTGCGTTTCCCGTGAGTTTCGTCAATAATAAAGAAAAATAACGTTCGCGTACGTACCACAAGCACGCGCTCATGCACCTAGGTTGTCGAAGTTGCGGTTCCTTTTCGACGCCGCGCCCTTTGTAACGCCGCGGCACTATCGCGAACTTTCACTCGAAGGCAGCACGCACAGCCCGTTTCCCACGATCAGATGCAGCGGAAGCGACGTTCAACGTTTAAGGAAACGTGTTATCTGTCCTAACCAATTAAACTTTGGTTGCCGCCGGGAGATTCAGCTTGCGTGATAAGATGCACCTGTGCTGTGGACTTTCACCGACGGGATATATCCTCTCGGAGTTGGCGCACAGCCACTGCAGTGGTTTTTCGGCTGCTTCTGTGCGAACCACTCTTCAGATTCGGCCGCGCTTAAACAGCTATGCCGGAGCTGGCTGTCGATTTTTGCGGATGGGCTCAATCTGGCGAATGTGAAACTCTGCACCGCAGTCGGCGTCATCAAGCGAGCGCGCACTGCGCGCACACCTAACCCAGGGAGTAACGAGCAAGGAAACGGTGCCCTGCGCTGCCGTCGGCTGCAAAGTCAGCGACAGGAAAGGCATGAAGTCCTGATATACGCTGGCTCGCGATGACGCCTTGCGGTGTGCATGGCTGCAGCGAGCGTATTGGCCTTCCACCCACGGAGAAGCGAAACAACCTACACTTTTGCGGCAGACACTTCGCCGTATTGCCTCCCTTCACGATCCCGAACTGGCGCAGGGTTAAGGAATCAGTTGGACAAGTTTTCATCTGGAGCCAAACGCCCTGCCTATGTTGTTTCCTCCTGGCATACAGGCAAGTGAAAAGTGCACACTTAACGTTCTTTATTTGTTGCTAACTTTTGTAGCAGTGCGATGGAACACTCGCCAGTTAGCGCCGGGGAAAGTACTGTATATAATATTTTACGTAGTCGGGGATACAAATTTTGTTGCATGGATGGTGCAATCAGCATTCAAATGTGTAGCATGTATGTATTTATGCTTACAACACAACACCGTACGTAACAGTAGCTCAGTAGAAGTGACTCTTCTAGGTATTCCTTTTCAGAGCTTACCAATCGTTCAGTGAGGCAGAAAGCCAAATTCTGCTTCAGTTTCTTTTATATAAGGCGCAATACTATTCGTATAAACGTACCAGTATTTGATTTGTTAATGAGCAATATGAGCCGAGTAAACCTTAGAAAATGTTGCAGCTCTGTGAAAAGGTCAATGCTGGTGCGTGCAAGCACAACAAGCATGAATAGATAGCAAGTACCAAATATGCATTTTTAAAGAAAGTGACAAAAAGCAAACTGGCATTCAATGCTTTATTTTTGTCAAGCGCTTTCACTAAGAAAACAGAAGTAAAACTGTACCACGTTATTGTGGCCAATTACGTGTTTTCAATTAAACTGACTGCAATGTACACTACTGCAGGCTTTATGTTTCAGTGAATGAACTCACTTTTCTTTACGTGTTGCATAATGTTTTTAATGATTCACTATTTTGAAAAGTGTACTATTGCATTAATCAGCCAGCTGGATTACATGGCAGGCCATAGAACCTGTATGATGTAACACACGTAGTGTTGCCATTCAGTTCAGCACAGGGAGCTATAAAATGTCAAACAACATGCTTAGACTAGTACACAGTCTGTTGTACTGCTTTATATCATGCTAAACATGCTCTGGGTGGTCCAGTACAGGTATGTTGGTCAGTAAGCACAACTGCAGGTGTGTGCATGTGGGTGCTTATATGTGTGCATGTAGCGTACATACAGAGTGTCAAGATTTCGGGGAACAGGGAGCATTTGAAAACCCTGTCTACACATACACGTTCACTTTGTCTAATAATTTGTCATGTAGTAATTAAACAATCAGTCGTTGGAGGCAAATACCTGAGTGTAGCAGATTTGCATCTTAAACACACGAGCACTATTTCACATTTAGGCATTTATGGCCACATGAAGTGACATTCAATTGCACGATCAGTGGTCTAATATGATAGTGATACATATTTTCATATCCCAGTGATCCAGTGCACGAAGAACATAATCGCTACTTCACCAGAACAGCCCCATCTTGCGACACACAGGCTGGAGGTTCACAGGGGGTGAGTAGCTGTACAGAAACTATAATGCCCTTCTACCTAAAACACTTGATTCACAGTCTCAGCATGGCACTGGGTCCAGCAAAGTGCATTCATCTGCAGCTGGCATGGAAGTGTCATGTCAAGTAAGCACCAGATCTCCTCAAGTTTTGTGTGATCCTGTGCTAAAAATGACTTAAAGCTCCATGCAGCTCTCAGTTCAAAGTGTGTAACCTTGCAGATTCAGATCTCTAGATACAGCTGTCGTCCTGTTGTGTGCATTGTTGGCACTCAGACAGCCATCATAAACAAGACAGTTGCTACAGAAACCTCATATAAGGAGGCAGCGACACCATACAAAAACATCACTTGAGCAAGCTACAACTTTTGGATGAGACAATCTTTAGCACAGCAAAGTTGAAATTTGGTAGTTTTTAAATCGTACAGGTACAAGCTTTAGCTGTTTTGAGTGACACAAAGACCAGTGCACTCCAACCACAAGGCCTGTACACCTGTGTAAACACTTCAGTTACCAAAATAAGTGAAAAACAGTGGTGTAAACAGCAAAACACAACCAATAATGTCAAAGTGTGTTGTTAATCTAATGGCCAATTCTTTGTTCAACAGCAAAAATGGATGCTCTGCAGTTTTTCAAAACATTATGTGGGAAATTTTGCAGCCTCAAAAGCCATCCTCAGTGCCTACGCATGTAAAGAAGGAGGTGTGGAAACTGACACATGTGCACATCTGGACGCATCAAGCCAGTGTGAAGCAGTGGGTGCCCCATCACCAACGTGGAGGTTTCAGCCAGCACGCGGTTCACCACCAGTGCCAGACGCAGAGGAAGACGCAGACGCTGCAGAGCTTCCATCCGTCATTCCTGAGGTAGACACAAGCAGCCAGCGTTCCTTTGATGAGAGCTTTGCAAGGTGAATCACAGGCCATAGTACAAAATTAACATCACCCAGCAGTGTGAATGATACACACACGGTGAACAACACTGCAGCGTAATGTTACGCTCCAGTTTACCACCTGCAAACAAATAACATGGCAAAAAGTGAGGAATTTCTATCATTGTCATTTGCATAGCATTATTCAATTCACCACATAAGCCAGTGCTTTTCAGACAAGTTATTTCACTTTGGCATGGAAATCGAAAATTAGAATGTGAGGCCGTAAAACTATATAATGAAACACGAGGTGCAGAATTTTACTTCTTACCCAGCAGTTTCCTTAAATGTCTTGAGCATTGAGCACACTGCTTGCTTATCTGATAACTCCATAACCGAGATGTTTGTATCCACCTTTGAGTTTTCGATCAGTTTCAACTATTACAATGTTGACATGTTTTTAAACCATTTTTTTATGCAATTGTTAATGATTGTATACGTATCACATTCGAACCAAGTGTGTAAAGTGCCATCCCAAAAATCCTTGATACATGCGTCAGATTATACACTTTCGCAATTTGTCAATTTGTCGTATCAGGCACCTGCGTGAACAACCGAATGCTTAATTCAATAATTCTTTGCTATCATTCATAAAAACAAGCCATCGAAGTCCTGGAGCGCCGTCAGTCCACCAAGTCAGAGCTGTCTTTCTTCATTTTTTTTTGATAAATCATGCTTAGATAATCTCAGTGTTACGAAAGCATTTAATGATCACTTTGAATCTGCATTGATTTCTGATGATGGATGCAGTCACTCATTTTCCACTAATTCTTCATCATCACATTTTCCTATTATGCTAATCACTACAGCTGGCATATGCAACCTTATACTCAAAACTGATACAGTGAAAAGTTTAGAGGTGGACAAAACACAATGCGTTTCTGAGACTGCATGCTGAATGCAGTTCAACATTATAATTTTATTTATTGGAAGGCGCAGAGGTTGGCCTTAGTGCACTCTGGCCTGCTCAGGTAGAAAATCTGCACAGGCAGAAAATGAAAAGTGGAGAAGAGGGGGCAAAGAATGATGATAGGGACAGGAAGATGTGATGTGTGTGTACATTCACCACACACAGTGCCTTCAGTGCCTTTTATAAAGTCTATTATTTAGTCTGCTATTCTTGAACAAACCAAGTACTGCCTTTCCATTAGATGGACACAGCACACTGGAAGCCATCAAGTCTAAACCAATTTTTGCAAGAACTGCAACTTTCAAACACAGTTTTCCCATGGACCATTTCTGACTGTAACTTTCTTCCTAAGGCCTCTTTCCAGTTGTCTAGCTTTCTGAAACCTTTAGCATGACATTCCCATGAGTGAATTATGTGTGTGTACATTATGGTTTCATTTTGGTTTCATTCGTTCAATATTTGTTCACTACTACTTCTTGTGTTTCATTGTTCTCTCATGCGTTTCGAAGCCCCTGATGCAAGGGCCAAGAATGTTGCTGTGTACTATCATTAAATAAATAAAGAAACCTTTAAATTGATACTGTAACCTAGTTGTTGACATTCTTTGACGGTGCAATTTCTATACTACTTGCGCCTGTCTCTTGAAACACTTTTTACGCCCTGATGGAATTGAGGGAAATAAACCAAACTGTACGTGGTCGTGTCGTTACAGTCTCATTCTTCACACCAGCACAGCGCTACACAAAATCAGAAAGCATCATAAAAAAAAGCACTCCAAGGAGAGACTCCTTGGCACTTCAACAGGGAGTGTTGAAAACCAACTGCATGCACAAGCCGTAATTACCTTATGAAGTTTTATAATTGCTTTTATGAGTTGAGCACACTATTAAAACGCTTTCTTGTGACTTGTGTAAAGTTAGCTGCACTTACTTTTGCATGGGGTACTGGAAGCCTACATAAGTGGCTGACAGGAGCTCGTTCCTAATCCTGGCAACCATGCAAGCAGGCAGTACCTATTGTACCTTCGAAGCCTTTTCCAAATCCACCTCGTGAACATCCTGCATGCCACAAATCAATATGTTCTGTAAGCAATAAGAAAGCATGTCAAGGCCACATTAACTGTATGCTTTGCAAGAGCATGTATACTTGTGCATTTCTCGCTCGATTTTAGTGCCACTTTGTGTCACCTCCCAGTATACTGCTTCCAAGACGGCCGGGTTTAAACACACACTTGCAAAGTGAGTGTGGAGGATTACGCAGTCACGTTGGAGATGTCCCGGCAGGATACGTTCTCCAGCGCATTCTCGGTTGCCACGCAGTGCCCACAGGTAAACCTGCATGCGTAATCACGCAGGAAGATATTTCTTGAAGGCAAGAAATTTAGCAAGCTCGCTTTTCTTTTTATGCTGTTACGGTCCCCGCTATCTACTAGCTCTGCGAGGTGGCCGCGCGAATCAGCTAGTACACAGTTAGGAAGCTAGAATGACATGGCTGCTCTGATCAGCTGTGCGCATCACTTTGGAATAGCGCTCAGACGGTGCTTGGTTCCTTTTAAGTTATCACAGTCACACAACACTGCCGTTCATCGCTGCTGCGCCGTACAATTAAAGTATGGCGATCTCACACAAGTCTTCTTGCAGCTAGCACACGATGAACTTTCGCCAAAACGCATGAAAGCAGGTGGCGATCGAGCCCGCTCTAGATAGAGTCTATGACACAGTATGATTTGGCTCGACCCGCATAGAAGGCATGCCTCTTGGTCGCGATCGGAGGCTTGTTATCATAGTTGCAGGCGTACGTTTACAGCCAATTAGAGAAAAGCTTGAATCACTATTGCACACGGAAGAAGGCAGTTTTAAAAAATGAAAGCTTTATATTTGCAATTCTAACAGCATAACAAACAAATTGAAATGCTCCTTTGGGCCGGTCATGGTGCGGAAGAAATCACCCAAACCAATCTGGATCGTCGGACAACGCAGATTTCAGTCAAGATCGGGCTCTATCGCGATAGATGCTGGCTTTACGAGTGTGATCTAGAGAAGCGGACATGATTGTAACTGAACGTTCGTGGCAATTATTACAAATGCTGCAATTCACGCGAAAAAATTAGTCATACATGGGAGCTGTGAACAAATATTGATGCGCGGTAAAGGAAATGTGCAGTGCTGTAAGCTTTCACGTACCAATTCATATCATCGCCGCCGCGTTACGAAGGTCCTGGGAGTTCTGGCACGTCCGATGCTCGAGCTTTGCGTTTTCTTGGTGTGTCGCCGTAAGGGTCGAAGCCAAGCGCTTCAGTCACACGTTCGATCCGAGCTCGCAGCGCAGGATCCATCGCTCACTGTTTTGCCCGGTGCTGACGTACGAGCAAGATGGAAAGGAAGTATATAGCACACGGAGGACGCAAGCGCGCGTGTTTCCGTGCTCGCGCCCGTGTGATGAAGGGAAACAAACAGCGGGTCGGGGCTCAGAAACAATGCAGTAGGCTGTAGAAAGATCGCGCGCGGTCGGGGCGCGCACCGAGCAGGCGACCGGAAATGTGAGTTGCCTACACCACTGGGCAGCCCCGCCAAGTAGGGCGGAAGGAGAACAACACAACATTGAATCTGGGTGACGTAAGGCGGTGGGCAGGACACCTCCTCTGGCGCCGCCCACCACAGACATAATCAGTCTGCTCCGCCGCAGTGTGAAAGGGAGATTTTTCCTGTCTCAATATCTTTCCTGCTATCGCATATTTTCGGAAAATTCTTTCGAATGTGTATTTCTGAGTAGCCTTCAATACACACCAGCCGTTTTCAAAACCAAGCGCGAGGGGTGCTTCAGGACCCCTTTAAAGCTGGAGACAAACACAATGTAGCTAATTGCCGCCTCATATCTATCACATGCACCACGTGTAAAATATTACAGCATATCATTTCTAAACAATTAGTGCAGTATATTGAAAATAATAAACTCTTCTACAGGAATCAACATGCCTTTCGCAAATTCCTGTCAACTGTCACCCAGCTTTTCGAAACAATACCACATTCGCAACTGCACTCAACTCCAGAGAGCAAATAGATATGATCGCGATAAATTTGTCAAAGGCATTTGACACCGTTTGTCATGCAAAACTTATCAGAAAAATGCGTGAGCTTGGTGTTGCTGTGGATATTATCAAATGGGTCACTGCCTATTTGCATAACAGAGAGCAATTTGTAGAAATTTCTGGAGCGCGGGCACACACATTGCCTGTTACGTCCGGAGTGCCGCAGGGATCGGTCTAGGGTCCCATTTTATTCCTGTTGTATATGACATTCCAAAATGACATTCCAAAAGCTGTTGATTCTTCCGTTGAAGTGAGACTGTTCGCGGATGACTGTGTGTTATTTACTTGTGTGAAAAGCACAGCTGACCAGATCTTGCTCAATGGTGCTTTGTGTGCTGTTGACGAGTGGTGTACGAAATGGAATATGAAAATTAATTTCAACAAGACTACATCCATGACGGTATCAAATAAAAAAACGCCATTGATGTTTACGTACAAAATAAAAAATAAGGAGGTTAAGCGATCTAGTCAGGTTATATCTCTCGGCGTAACAATCACCTCGAATCTATCCTGGAACAAGCATATTGAAGATATTTGTGGCTCGGCTGAACGTAAGCTGGGTCTTCTCCGGTGAAAGTTGAGAGATGCTGGGCCCGAGACAAAGCTGATGCCTTACAAAACAGTAGTACGCCGAACCCTAGAATATACCAGTACTATCTGGGATCCGCACAGTCAAAAGCTTGTTGATGAGCTAGAAAGGATCAAGCGAATGGCAGCCAGGTTTATTTATTCGAGCTATCGGAGGAAACAATCAGTGAGCGTGTTACTTAACAGAGCTAACCTTCAGAAGCTGTGTACGCGCCGACAAATCGCACGCTTGAAGTTTCTATACCGACTGTATAACAAGACATTAAACATAAATACAACTTAGTACTGGTATCATCCAGCCTAACTGTCACCGCGTATCAATCATCCGTATGCTATTTCACCTTATGCCACGAGAATTGACTTGTTCATGTGTTCTTTCTTGCCTCGTACAATTATTGACTGGAACAAGCTTGATTCCAGTGTATTTGTTGATTGCGAGTCAGCTGAAATTTTTAAGCATCGTTTGGAATTGATTTTAACATAATAGTGGATTAATATAGCATATTGTTTTCCCACCCCTATAACAGCCCGCTAGAACTTACAGTATTGAAAATAAAAAAATATAAAATAAATAATAAAAAATTAGGTGCTAAAGGCCTTTGTGAAGAACTCGAGCTAAACAACCCAGTTTTAAAATTTTCAAGGAAAGACTTTCTACAAATGTCTTCCAGTTTAAAAGCTCACTCTGAATTTTCATTCGCATCGTGAACTCCTAATTGGTACGTGCCAGCAAGCGATCACAAGGTTCTTACAAGAGAAGCCAAAGCTATTAAAAATTGAATATCCCTACCTTGCAAAATGCTCCGAAGACGTACAGAAGGGCATAACACCTTTGTACCACACTGCTCTGTATGCCTTCTCCACAGACATTAAAGGCCTCTACTATTCGTTAGGACATAACAAAAATATCAGCATACTTTTCTGAATGCATTGTGAAGTTCGCCTGCACTGATCCTAAAGCTCTTCCAGAGATTCCGGAAAGATGTCCAATGCCCATTTGTTTTAGGATCTTGACTGCGATAGCAGAGACACGGCCTTTCTGAGTGCTTCTACTTGCGGTTTGCGAGTCGCTCAGTACAACAGCTGTCTCGACTCTTTTTAGAACATTTTTACACCTCTACTCGAAGTCGACATGCGTTCTTTGGGATGATAAACAATTTCTTCTAAGACAAGGGTGTCCATTGGTCTCTTGCATTGCGCCTGTATTGAGTGACATTTTTTAGTGAAATTTCACGAACAACTGTCCAGGCTTGCAAATTGCGCAGGTCTCCTGAAAATCATAAGGTATGCTGAAGATTATTTGACGATTTCGAGATGTGACGACGGTTTGTCGGAATATTCTCTGTATAACACAACGAAATTGCTTATACGATGCCTTTAGCCTCTGATACTAACCTCTCAATTGCCTGACAATGAATGATCTTACGCTTTCACAGCTTTAGGTTTTTCTTCCAAGACAACCACACAGGCGGTATGAATCGTGAGGCAATAAGCAGCTGCTGCCCTACAGTACAGCACATCCTAAACTAATCAAAAGACGAATCGTAAGCCTATGCTTCCAGAACGCTCTCTTAAAGTCTCAAAGTCACATGATCATTTAATAATGGACAGCCTTTACAGTCAGACTCCCGCTTTCCGAAGCAGCTCCGCATAAGAAAAAAAAACAATTTGTAAAGGCACCACTGCTGCACATGAAACGACAGATGCATGCAAAAATCATATAGAGCCTGTTTGGTGCACTGCAACGAATCGGTTGTGCACCATATCCGTCTCTCATGTGGTAAGCATTGCGTCCGGCAAATGGCCCGGTGCCTGAAATACAGAGTCCGAGGACAAAGGAACAGCTTTAACCTCGGCCCCATCGGATGGTTGTCACTGCACCGCGACACGTTTGCATGCGAACCTCTTTTTAAAACTACCGTGGTGGTTTCGTGTTCGTGACGAACTCCTCCATGGCGTACTCATGAGGCTGACCACAGAAGCAGCCAAAATAGCAGCCTTAGGTACTGACTGTCAAAATGCTTCATCACTCGCCCTAAAAAAAATAACTGTTATTCCTGCATGTAACATAAAAAAGTGAATGGTCTCCATTTGCAGGGGCCGAGTTTTTCGTAATCTTCTTTCTGCTTTGTATATATTTTGCATCATTTGTTGTTCGGTCACTGTTGGCAAAATCTTGTTAGCAAAATACGAAGCGCCTTGCCTATGCGCATGGCCGTCATTGTGGCAATTGAGTGTCGTGTAAGCATCTGTATGTGTGAATGACTTCCAAATAAACCCTATTGTTTAAAGCTAGCGCTCGTGTTGTGACCTTTCTGTCGTCCGTGTCAGTCAGGCGCTGTATATCTTCACTATGTCCCACCAACAAAGCTGGAAGTCAGCATTGTTATCTTAACTCGTTCCCTTTACGTTGCTGCTATTATGTCGTATTGGGACGCACTTTTGCATTTTGTTAGTCTTTAAATAAGGCCCTTAATGGCTGACACACTCTTCCGTGTTATTCGTTCCATGCAGCATCGCGGGTACGCCAACCGTCGTCTTCGAAGTGCCCTGCCCCAGCTGTATTAGCAGAGAGGCACAGGTACCGCGATTCCTGTGGTGTCGCCTCTGCCCAGCCTACTGCAGCTGCGGAGCTGATGCCGCGGTCACTGCAGCCTTCCATGCCGCCTGCGTCCGCATCGGCTGCTTCCTCTGGTTCCGCCGAAATGCTGGTTCTCCCTGCCAGGTCAAGTCAAAGGACGTCCAGTGGAAGTGATGAAGGCTAATGTCTTCAGCGACGCCCATGGCACGATGATGGGCTGGCATGGCGGCCCAGTTTTAAGCGAGCTGCTACTCTTTTTTCATAATTATTTACGCTGTTTACATCAGTTTGCGCGAATGTATTGTTGTTACCCGCGTTAGAAATAGGCAGAATTTCCGGTGAAATGTGCTGCTGAGTCAATGTTTTGAGAAGGCTTGTATCGCGTTGGTGCTGTAAGACGTGAAATCGAGATGCATCTGTACTCGCATTTCATTTCCACATTGCACTAACTGCTTAGGTTTCTCGTGCCAAAGCAGCTGTACCATTTGCTTAGGTTTCTGGTGCCATAACCGCTGTACCATCCCGTTTGCCTTCTTCACGCGAATTTTTCGGGGTGTCCAGCTGTCGCCTTCTAAATCAGAGTTATGTCATCCCATTAAAAAGAAGCTGAATGCCACCCGAGAACATCGATAATCGGGTGCGACCGGGCTTGGGCCTACGTTAATGAGCTGGGCAATGCCCGGTCCCAGTGCGCCTGGTGCTCTCCGAAATGCCTGTGCGACTGGCAACGGGGCTTGGGCCAACCTTTTGGGACGTAGACCCCCCGCCCCCCTCGCCTCATGGACATTTTTGCACCGTCAACGAGATCACTATCGACTACCAGATGAGTATAGCAGGGCTTTCTCCCTGCAACATCGAAATCTCAAGAGATCTCAGGCTGTGACTAATATCCGCGTATACATGAAATCCGGCGAATTTCACGTGATAAACCAAACACGAATTCACGAAGAGTGTGGTTACAGTTACGTTCAGTGCTACATAATTGTTATCTTCCCGCGGCCGACTGACTATGAGCAAGGCTTGTTTTCAAGCGACTCTTAATTCCGGCAAGCGCGATCAGTCGCAGCAACGAATCGAGAGAGATCACCGTTATATGTCGGCGCTTGCTCCCCCTCGCTCGGCAATGCGAGGGGAAGAAGAATGTCTCACAAGCCACAGTTGAAGGTGGAGTAAACTGCGATCTTTGACAATTCAGTTGCGGCTTCTTGTGTAAAATAGGCTGGATTTCATCCATGAGTCGAAAGCAAACGCATCGCCCTTTTGCAAAATTTTCAGTAGATATGTATTTCCCGCAAAAATAAGTTATACTTTTGCATTAGGTTAGGGTGTGGCTGTCATGGCTTCAAGGGCAATTAGTTTAATTTGACAATTATGTATTAAGTTCCTAGTCCTACCTCGCAACACTGCGCGTCTATACTACCCACGATTTTCTTCGTAAATTTTTACCGCTCTCTTTTGCAAATTGGTCTGCCCTGCTTCTTTTAACTTGCGTGAAAAAAAACAATCGCACGGAGAAAAGCGATGTCAGAGGTAGTGCGCAAACGTCGCATTAATTCTCTTATAAAATTTTTGGGCATATTTCCTTAAGCAGACTGCATATACAGTCGCTGCATTTAGTTATTCTGTTTCGGTTTCTTTGCAATAAAGGGGCCGGATTTCATACGTTAAAATTTGGTTTATTTTGGTTACTTAGTGCTCAGATTTTTGCTATATCCATTCTACAGTGCGTGCACAGCGTGAACAAAGCAGCCCCTCAAGATGTTCGCTAGTATATTTCTAATTTTTTTTGCACACATTTGCTCAAGCACCCTCTATGCAGCCTTACGCATCTAACTGTCATGGACGGTTTTTGTGCACACAAGCAGTGCGGAGCAATGCAGTCTTTGCAGCCTCAGCAGAAAATATACACGAGGTATGGCTTTATGCCCTCTAGAAAGCTCTATCCTAGCGTGAATTAGATTCCACCTCAGCGCATTGTACGAGAATCTGTACTGCGTAACGTCAATGTTAACTACATGTGAGCATTTGCGTTGCATTTTTAAAGATTATAACATGTCCCATGATGATTGGTTATTCATTTCAACACGCTATGCGGCAACTCCCCAGCCTTCCTTCCCTACTTTTTCCTTTTGTTTTCTTTTAATTGCAAGCGAAGCTCGTATTTCCTCACGAGTGAAACAGACAGGCAGGCAAAGAGCGTTTATGTCGGTCCTGAGAAGACGATGAGTGCCGGGGACACCGTCTGCGGGCCGCAACCGCGATGGAGTCTGGTCGGCAATCTCGTGGGCTCTCTGGACAGCCCTGAGCTGCATTTCCTTGGCGGAGCTGGTGACGATCCTTAGCCAGTCTTCCTCCGAAGAAACAGGGGCCGGATTCACAAAACTCACTTACGAGAAAATTTTCGCTTAAGATAAATTTTTCTGCGTAAGTGGATTCACGAAGCGAAGAAAACGTCGTGAGAGGACGTGGTTCCCACATCGGCCGCTGCTATAGCGAGCGCTGGGGTTGCCGATTAATATATCAGCGATAGTGATGCATTTGCGACGTAGGCGAAAAAGGCTCGTAAGTGGATTCACGAAGCAAAAATGGTCGCCAAAACAGCGTAGCTAAGCGGAAATCCTAAGAGTGGTCCGGAGCACTCTTACGAGCAACATGGTGGCGTTGGAACGGGCAACCGCGGCGGGTATTTGGGTGCCGTAGGTGATACTAAAAAAAGAAATTATGGCCATGTAAGCTGGCTGATGATTTTCGCGTATGTACAAGGCTCACAGCCTTGAGGTTGCTGTTGCAATTCTCTTTTACGCATTGGACAATCTTGCCACTAGCACTTGTCCAGTAAGCTTGTTGTTGGAGTTATTAGAGGTGCCTATTGGGTATTTGCAGCAAAATAACTTATGCATGCAAATGCTTGCGATTGGATGAAGAATGAAGAGTTGCGTGAATGGTGCTTGATGCCAAAATCGGTGCGGTGTATGGTCAATATTTTTTAGCTTGTTTTTGTTGCGTCTCCCAATAAGGCGTACAAGCTGTGTTGCCGTTGCAGCATTGGTCGCACATGTACCACCATAAGGGAACGGACAAAATTCTGTCGCACACTATTGGAATGGAAGTTGAACAGTAGGCTCCAGTCAGCCATTCACGAAATCCTTATGTCGTTTACAGCTTCTCTAGCTGCAGTGGTCTTTATTATTTCCCAATAGGAACGCTCACCCAAATGCAGCTTCCGCTGTACATTATAGGCTGATTTACTGAAAACATATTGCTTCAACATATCCGCACATACAAGATATGTGTGATTTTGCGCATAAACTGAGAAATAAATTGAGTATAATAGACATTCACTGTCCGTAAAAGAAAATGAAAAGGTTTCGCTATGGCAAATACTTAGGACGGAATGCAAGCGCCTAAAATGCACGCGAAAGCCTGTGCTAATGCAGTGCAATGTCACCTCGACTGCACTCGCGCATTTGACAATTAGTTTCTTTTTAATTGGACGTCAGAGTCTCAGCAAAAGGCCGCTTCGTCCCTTGAGGTGCGTATTGTGGCTGGAATGTTAACCTAACCGAAGTTATCGCGTAGTGATATGCCGTGCATCACATCCAAGCCTACGCCAGGCATCATAAATATCGTAGCAGACGACGACAGCAGACGACGGTTTGAGCGAGAGGCCAAGCATGTGATTGGTTAGAACGAGGCAACTCTCTACAGCAGGCCATTTTATGACGTCACTAAAATGATGTCACTCACTTCTTTCACCGCGCACTTCTGTGGTGGTCGTCACGTTATACCCCTCGCACATAAGAGAATTTTTCTTATCACCGCAAAGAACACAGAAGTATTTTTAAGAGCTCTCTTAAGGCGAAAAGAGCATCATGGCGACGTAAACACAGTATGTGGGTGTTGTTTCGTGGTAACGTTTCTTGCTTGAGCTCCTCTACGATTCCACGGGATGTGTTGTTAATGCCGTCGCTTTTCCGGTGCGTGAAAGTTTTGTGAAAACCATCGCCAGTGTCTCTATTTGAGCGGTGAACACTGTTGAAGCCTCTGCCTTTGTGCTCGTGAACAGGGAACCGCGGTCAGTGTGCCGCCGTGGACTCACATTTAGGAAGCCTGCATTGTGTGTTTGAAGACCGGTCAGTTCGTTTGCCTTGCTTTGTGGTCGTTTGTTTTTGTGGCGTTCGCCGTTTCGCATCGACTGTGTTTGGGCGCGTTACTTCAAGGATAACTCCGTGTTTAGAAAGATACGACCTAGGCGTGTGCGTAGGTGCTGTGTTGACACTTCGAAGTCTTTTGAAGAGGCAGAGACCATGTGGAAGCAGTGCAACAGGTAACATAATTGTCGACTGCGCTACGCTTGGTCTTTGTGCCCTTCCACACCGTCACTTTGCTTGCGTTAGCGGCTAATGTGCGGAACCTGAAATAACATACGGATACGTTCTGTTGTGCATTTTTTATTTTATTTATTTTATTTATTGACACTCTATGGCGTACAGGCCAAAACAGGAGTTTCAATATTAGGCACAAATGCAGTTGTTAATAAAAAATGCAAAGAGATTGTAGTTTCTTTCACGGAACTTAAAAAAACCATAAAAATTCAGAAAGAAACGTAATGAAATAAGTGCACGAGGTGCTATTTAACGACACACATATCAACTTGTTCAGCAGAACACTCAACAAGACAATGCTTTCGAATATATAAATTGCTATTCCGACACTATTAAACGACATTAAGTACAATCGGTAAAATCGCTCAGCAAAGCCCTTTCAAGGATTTTAACCTCATTGAACGTTGCAACATCGTGCGGTAACCTGCTGCACGCATCGATAGCCTACACAATAAAGAAGTTTTTAAAAGAATGTGTGTTGTGCCTCAAAGGCTGTACGTAATGTCTGGGGCCACTGCGTGAAAGTGATGTGTCAATAATTAATGTTTTGGCTATTTCGGTTTCATATTTCCCATACAATATCTGGAAAGGAAACATTCAGGCTGTTGAAGCGCATTCTTTCCTGCACATTAGGAATCGATGCTTGCGCAGCTCTTTCAACGCCGTTACCGACTGCGTTCGTTTGAATGAGTTAAAAACAAATTGTAAAGCCCTATTTTGAACGCGTTCACATTTAGCAATGTTTCTGCGTGTGTGTTGTTTCCATATCGGACATGCGTATTCCAGCAATGGCAATATTCTAGTCTTATATGCTACAAGGTTTACCTCAGTTGTCGCATGACTTAGGTACGACGAAGCATCCACGGTTTATTTTGTGACACTGTCAAAAGCGCAAAGATTTCGGTGGCGGAAAAATTCGGCTTCAGCGCTTTCGGCATGGCGATGGCTAAACAGCAATCGGGTATGTCAGAGGCGTCTGAAGTTCGCGCACACACGGAAAATTTCGTTTCGGCTATTGAGGAGCTTACCATAGGCGGAGACTTTTTCATTTTCCGGAGGGGGCGGGGGCGCCGGGATCTTCCCTGCGGTCTTCTATCCTCATTCTCTAACTACCCTTTCTCATCCTTCTTTCTCTAATTTTCTTCCTCACCCTCTCCCATATTTTTCAAAAACGCGGGGGAACTCAGGCAATTTTAATTTTTTTTTTCTGATGATGAAAACTGCCACACGGCCGGACTGGAGGAGCGATGCGCGCGCATTTGCGCGCATCGCTTTCCCAGTCCGGCCGCGAACGCATCAACATCGCTGTAAATTCACATCTGACATTATTTTTTCCAAGAAATATTTATTTTACAATAAATTGAGCAATGTATTCCCAAAAGACACAGAAAGCACAAGAGAAGAAAAAAACGTCACAGCAAGTCACTTTCGCGCAAATAATTTTGAACCTTACACGATTATTTGCACTTCACATTTGTAACATTGTCATGCAATCGAAACCCAGTGAATTAAACACCAGTTAAAGGAGTACTGACGCAAAATTTAAGGCGATTGAGATAACTTGCGGGATAGATTTGTGTCGACACACACGCATCATCTACAAAATATCAACGGCTGAAATAGCTTAGAACATATTACAGCGTAAGCTGTTATGAGATCACAACAACGGCGCCGTAGTTGTCTGCCGCCGCCGCCGCCGCCGCCCGTGTCCGTAACCAACATCGCTCCTCGTGAAGAACAGGACAACTGCGGCCATCTATTGGCGCTGATTTTCTCCGTATAGCTTTCGATATGTGTTTTTACGAAGCGCTGCCTCGTGAAGCAGTTTTGTCTTATCGTTCCATGCGTCACGCGACAGGCAAAGTGCGCAGCCCCGACAGCAACCTGTCGTGGCTCTTCGATATATCTGATGGCGCCTACTCGCAAGATGCGGACCGCTGCTGAAGTGAATCGCAGAGTTACGCGCGCAGCTGCGGCTGGGCAACGTCGGGCACAGCAGACCGCTGTGCAGAGAGGAGCCCAAACCGCAGGTTATGGCGCAGCGGATACCCACCGCCTGTACTTGCACTAGTTTCCCCAAGCGTTTACAATGGCCTCTAGGAAGGTCGCTCCTTCAGCTTATGCTGTCACTGTCCTGCGATTCCGCGCAGGCCTGGCTCTTTTTTAATATCAATTTTAACGTGCGTGTTGCGCCACTGCATGCGAAACGCGCTTTTCTGTCTCATGTAAACAACCAGTCGCCACCTGCGTGACGAGTTTGTGTTGCTGTCATGATTCTTGGGAGGGCGCTGATCCTAGCAGACGTTTCCGACGGAAAGAGGGGGCAGAATTGCACCGGAGTACAAAATGACGTCCTAGCCTCGGCAGCGCGTTGTTGAGGGATCACGCATGTCTGAAACTTCCCAGAGGGCATTACAGCAGCACCCAGGGAGCCTTCACTCAAAAGAGTTGTCCGCGCGGTACTCATGTGAACGCGGTTTTGTGTGCACATGTAGTCATCTGTGTTTACATGAATACCATCCTGGGTGCCACCTCATTCATCGCTCTTTCAAACGGAAAATGCGTCTGGGCTCCACAAAACCGTACACAAAATATTAATAATCACGCGCTCGAGCCCTCGAGGTTTCCAGCCGGAGTAAGTGAGTCATTAGCTAATTACTGATGCAGAATTTTTGCGTCAGTACTCATACAACGTATCAACGTAATTGAAAAATGATTTACAAAACACCGGCTGCCAAAAGAAAAATCGCCGGGCTAGTGTACGAGGTTCCGTGTGCCGATTGCCACGCCACTTACATCAGTGAGACAAAAAGCTTTCCAGAAAGGATACGCAACACAAAAATGACGTACGCAGCTTCAGCGCTATGCGGAACGCGCTCGCAGAACACAGCGAAAGGAAAGACCATCACATCAACTTCAACGACACCCGGGTACTCGATACGGAAGGTAACCGCACCAAAAGGCAGTTCTTAGAGCCGTGGCGCGTCCAAACAACACCTGGAAATATCAACGGCTCAACTGGGACCCAATGGAGAAAACAACGACACAAGAAAGGCGGAGGAACGACGTTGGAGAGAGGGACAATCACTAAGAAAAGTCGCTAGCTTCGGAGCCGGCCTGACAGTCAACCCTGATGAAGAGACCGAATGGGCCTCGAAACGTTGGGCTAAGAAGAAACGGTACAATGTAATTGCACTGAGCATTCAAGGCAATGTTGCCACCAGTGTAATGTTCCGTTTTATAGGTTTGTCCATGCTCACTGTAAGAGCAGGTTTCTTGTTTTTGTAAAAGGGCGACTGAACATGTACAGCTCAGTTATGTTAGTAAGCCTTTACATCTTCCCATGAACAAACACATGAAACACCAATTTAGATCCTTCAACAGTTTGTTTCAGCTGCATATGCAACAGTGGTATTCATTTATTCACTTTTCAGGCAATACCAGGGATTGCCCGCGCTCAGGACAAAAGGAGGTGGTTTGCCTCCCGAGATGGTCCTGCTCGCACTGGGCGTAACAGAGCAGTGTTTACTTAGTCATAAAGAATCGAAATAAAAAGATGCATGAAATATTACCATGAAAACAGCAGTCAGCTTGACCACAAAAGAATTCTACACTATGCAATGTCACAAGAGAGCAACAGGTACCAGTATTTAGCATAGTTGCCACATTTGGCTACAAGTACAGTCAAAGAATGTAAAATAAAATTCAATACTGATTCATCCATTTTTAAAAAATTATTTCTCTAATATTAACGGTGAAGTCAGCCACTACGGCTTCATATTAAACAGTGATTCGCCTAAGGGCTTTCCAGTCACTCGGACCAGCTATTTGCTAAAAGTGGCAATCGCTTTACTGCTGAAAAGGCTACAAGGTTCTGTTGAGCCAATGCAGATGGAGCAAGGCCCAGCTATTGATTTAATGTTAAATCGGCTAATAGTTGCAGCATTAAGGAAGCATGTATTTACACAATGCTGTGCTTGCTGAACACATCGTGGGGTTTCACCCTGTCTATTCGATAAGGAGACCCACAGACTCAGTCCTTCGGGGCCTTCATGTTTATGTTTCACCTTCCTTGGCACTGCATCTGTTGTGGTGGTCTAGAAGTTATGCTCGTTGGCTGCCAACCCAAAAGATGCTGTTTCATTGTGGCTGTGGCGGTCGCATTTTCGATGAAGGCGAAAGTGCCAGAAGCCCATGGACTGCTAGTTTTTGGTGCATATTAAAAAAACCCAGGAGGTCAGAATTCCTGTATCTCTCCACTACATCTTGGTTTCGGCAAGTAAAATCCTTAGCGGTGCACATGTTTCATAAGACCGTTGGGCAACCTTGCTTCCTGTTCAACAGTATATTTTTCTAGAAACGCTACTGGTTTCCATACAAGTAAGGCATCAAGTAGTGATCACAAAAAAACTTGCAACGCTGGACGAGCTCACCAAAGAACCCCTCGTCAAAACGTACAGGAACTTGCACACACTTTTCTTCACTGTACACAAAGAGGATGCAAGTTTTTAGACTAGTAACTCCCATTTGCACTTGCACCTGCGTGAAGTACCTGCTGCTAGTCTTCAAGCATCCACCGCGCAGTTCTGTCTTGCAAAACTTGTGAAGATTGATGGGGCGCTTTTAATTTCCAAGAGGCGTGGTCCACAACAGCTGCATGTAGCAATTCCATCTGGACTGGCCCCAAGGAAGGGATGGCTACGGCACAGAAAGAGACCACACTGCTGCACTTCAATGTCCACATGGTCTTTGCTTTCATTCAGGAATGCCTTCCTTGCATTGTCTTCGCAGAGGAGGCCTCTTTTCATAGCATATGTAGCACGTATCTTTTTGCCCATCACGGCGCTTAATAAAGAACGGGCATCATGGGGGCCCATCTTTCTCTTACACGTGTTCACCCACGTGTAAACCCTATGAGCCATTGATGCTGTTACTATTCCCGTCCGGTAATGATGCCACAAGGATGATCCGGTTTGAAGCCTTGTGGCACTCTCCACGGCAGTCACGTCATCGGCTGTGTACTTGATTGTGCCTCCGGCTTTTACAGCATCAAGCCATCGTTGAGGCATCGCCTTTTTGTCGTTGGCACTACTTGATGCTTCAGCGTCTTTCACAGGCAAAAAGTCATTTGCCTCAAGAACATCCGCAAAACAGTCGAGGCCACACTCCTTCAGCTTGCCATGCAAGGTGATCAAGCTTGCCGTCTTGACCAACTTTCTTTCGGGTTTCAGTGACGAATACTCTGTTAGTGCTTTGTGACGCTCTGGTGCACAGCTTATCCTCTGGCACGTGTCTTTTGAAAAAATGACGTCGTCAAAACATTCAGTCACTTTCTTAGGGTCTCTAGGGTTGTACCATTGCCTCTGTCTCCGTGCACGAGAGAGAGTCTGGTACAGACTTCAAATCATGCTGTGCTATGTTCATTAATCCATACAAAACACAGCAAACATGCTTGCACACAGCACCTTTACCTGCAATGCAGGTGCAGCTGCCAAAGACAATTTCTCCATCAGCCTTTGACAACTTGGTCAAAACTTTGTAGAGTGTCCTAGTTGTCATAGAGGCAAGGACCTCTGCACGTACAATAGTCTCTTGAGCGCTGTTTTCCATGAACTGCAACTTCTGCAGGTGGCCTGAAGTGAAGAGCCGTAGCCCAGCATCACGATGTTTTTGGGCTCCTTTGCTATCTATGTACCTGCATGGAATAAAATTAATTAGGTCAGCATAGTTCGTGCAACTTGCATGAGTGCAGATAGTCTGGCAGCACACAACAGTACATTAAGTTGCACTCTTACATGTAAAAGAAGTTATGACTTTGCATGCCATAGATACACACCTCTACACACATGTAATGAGTGTTGGATGCTTTCACGATTGTGTATTTCTGTATTTTTAGTATGGTTATGAGTTGCCTTTCCTCTTGTACACTTATACAGATATATTTCATGATGTGTAAATTGTGGCTTTTACTTAGGCTACCCGGTGTGGTTGCTTAGCAGGTACAGATTTGTGCTGCTTCTCGCCTACATGACATGGGTTCAATGCCGTGCCATGGTGGCCACATTTCCGCAGGGGTTAAATGCACACACACCAATGTGCAGTGCTCAGCGAATGAAATGCGGTACTCGGATCACACGGCTGCAGATGACATCTGCGTCAGCTTTGCGCTGGGAACAGCGAGCTGACTGCTTGTAGTATTAAATGAAAGGGAGAGACTTTCTAAAGCATTGCGAGTTTGTTTGTTGTCCCTGTTAACACCCAGCACACTCCAGCAGCACAAAATGCGCCGACCACGACGCAGTCAGCATATTTCATTTCAATCGCACAGCACTGTACGTGCATTGGGAAATTTAATATCAGAGTTATTCTGGAGTCTTCCACTATAGTGTGCAACAGAACGATATCATGATTGTATGATACATACTGATACGCACATCCTGAAAAATTATTTTCCTGAGGCTCTCTAATAAGCCTTTATTATGTGGAAGCAAGCAGGCAAGCTCATGTTTTTCACTTATATGCACCAGCTGTCTGCCAGATGCTTTCATGAGCCGCTTTTTTGTATGTTTATTGTTCTTTCTTTTTCATTTCCTGTGATTCCAGCTTTTGTCGATTAAAATTATATTTGCTAGCTCCCTTTTAATCCTTGCAGTAACTTCTTATTATCTTGCCAGGCTATGTTATACTGAGATGTTTGTCACTTTGTACCCTGCCTATAACAATGCCTCCATGGTGCTGTAACAAATCCAAATAAAAACAGGCATGCGAAATGCAAACATTTAGTGAAACTGTAATTTAAGACAGGTCGTCGTATACAAAAGCTGAAAGCTGATCTTACCTATGTGTATCTTGATTTCGTGCACCTTATATGTGTCCTAAAGGCCTGCATGTTTGGTAGGATGGCATGCATGTTTGGTTGCTGATTTATATTTTTGGTATTGTTCTGACAGATTGACAGCACACGCAGAAATATGCTTACATTTTTCAGGTGTTCACTGCCATGCCATAATTTTGGTCCTCTACATGCTACAATGATGTGAAAAGCTTCTGCGACAAGACAAAAAAAGCTAATAAAATAAAAAGGATGTCACTTAACTGTCCTGGAGTGATTACTCATTTAAATACATGCATTTTAGCTCATGTCTTGTCTTATTTCACCATTTGCTCCACTTTCACACAAGAGAGAGGTTTATTTACAAAAAGGCAGGGAGGTTGGCCGGAGCTGTAGTTCGCTCTGGCCTGCTACTCTACACCCATACAACCCAGGCAGCACAGTAAGAGGGGCCAATGTTGGAAATGCATTGGCTGTTCCGGGCCCAACCACGGGCTGGAATTGACAATGTAATGCCAATATTGTCTCTACTACTCTTTTAGTATACCATTGTAGGCCCGAGTTACACAGCCATTAACCAGTATTCGCCGAGCCATTTCTAAACACAGGACACATTGGTCCGCATTGCAGTACCATTTACCAGTATTGGCGAGCCATCTCAATAAACATGACACATTGGTCCACGTTACAGAATCATTAACCAGTATTGCTAAGAGCCATTTTTAGAGAGTGGAAACATTGGCCTAATTTACCCGGGCAGTAAGAATTATTGGCAAGCCATGCATTTATGACGGAATTATCGGGCTGACGTTCGTAAGATATTTTCCAGTGTTGAAACCAAGCTTCCTCAACTGGCAAACCATTGGCCTTTCTTCTTTTTTCTTTTTTTTTTGAGCCAGTTCCTGCACCGGACTTTTTCTTTCTTTTTTTTGTGCCATTTCAACGCTTACTTCGAAAGTTTCAAAGAGTAACGCCCTGAGCACAGTGTAAAGACGTACATTTGGTCAGCAACATGTAGCGGCTAAATGCCTGATGCAAGATATTTGAGTTAACAGCGGTGTCGCACGAGCAGCTTTAGGCGTGATCAACCCCGATTCGGATCGAATTTATATTATCAATACTGACTGCTGCTACGCGGCCCACAGTAGCCCGGACGCAGTTTGGCGCTGACGTCAGCCGTAACGATCTGGGGGCAAGATCGCGATGAAGAGACAGCGACCATATCATCACGACTGAAAGCGACCGCACGCAGCAACGCGTAATCCGAATCAAGATCTGTTACACCGATTTAACTTTATGTATTTTGCTATCACGTGCCGAGCGTCCGATGCCGTGCTCCTACTGTAGGCGCCCCGGTATGACAACACTGGATCCCGCTTCCATAGATTTATAGCGGCAAGCAGGACCTATCGGATCGGAGTGTGTGCACAGCGGCCAGTTAGCTCTGCCGTCCCTGCTTTGACTGGCAACTTCCAATTGATGCGTGTCCCGTGTTTGAGAACTAGGTTTAGTGCAACTGTGATAGAACAGTGCGGTTGCTGTAATAGAACAGGCTCCTAAGAACCGCACAACAGAAAGACTACGGCACCCGCAGGCACAAATGCGCGGATTAGTCTCGTCAGTTTCAATAAAAAAAAAACAGTCGGAAAGCCATAGCACTCCAGCTAAGTACGGCTGGAATGCAATGGCGGCTAGCTCAGTCACTAAAAGCGCTACGTGCTTTCGGTACGAACATTGTCGTTGAGAGTTCGAATCCTCTAGTTGTATTTTTTTTTCTTTCTTTTTTTTCTTTTTTTTTTACAATTCTGCGTGCGATCCGGCATGCGACATACGACTGGTAAAGATATGTGAGATCAGCGCGTCGGCATAGACGCCCATAACACATCGTGTCCTCGTGTATTAAGTGCAAAATAAACCATTTTGAACAGCCCTGCTTAGTTGTGTAACAGAACTGAAGAACATTGCCGATAACACTATGCCTTCGCGAGTAACAGACGCATCACAGCAGCCCGACGCCCGAACGACACCGAGGCTAGAGTGTACTAGAACTCTAGTACACTCTACCGAGGCCGACGTTGTAGCTGTCGTCGTTCGCTATCAACCGCCAGCCCATCACAACGCGCTCATTTTCGCCGACTCAATTAAGATTTTTAGTCATATGTCGTGCGTTAGCGCATGCGATTAGCTTTCTCGAAACTCCGATGTGAATGAAGCGCTTTGGCAGAAACGAAGCAAGCCGCTTAGTCGATCGGAACGGCCCTTAGCGGTGTTTGTTTACTTTCGCACAGCGGCTGCTTCCGACCCCTCGAGTGCTTTCGAAATGGGCGCTGCATTGCAGACTGGCTCCCTTTAGTCATTATACTACTCAATGAGGAGTTATTTCGTGCAAGAAATGAGCCATAATCCATATTTTCTACTAAATTCCGGCGACACCGGCAAGCCGCTGTCCGAAAGCCACATTTGCTAGGATTCCATAATCAAAAAAAAGAGGCGTGCAGGACACGGACACAAGGAGTTGTTAGTCGGCGTTCGTGGTGTTCACTGCTCTCCTTGTGTCCGTGTCCTGCACGCCTCTTTTGATTATGGACTGTTACCAACTCGCTCAACTTTCTGTCCTTTTGAACTTCATTGCTAGGATTCACACGTCGGCGATGATGTATGACGGCAGTCAAGCACGAATTCGCTTTTTAGGAACATCTGGCGTCACCCCAGGTGTTTTATGTACTACAGTGCGTTGACAAGGAGCGCGTGAAGAAAGGGATGAGTTCCGAAGCTCATCAATTAGGTCGGGGCAATATCGTAGCAAAAAAAAAAAAGGTACACGAAGGAAACATCCGGAGCACATACCCTCCTAGCCTGTGTAAACATACCAAAAACCGAATAAGTGCATGTATTCTGCTCGTGCACTAGCATCAAACTGCGGTTTTTTAAAATAAATTGTAGCTATAAACTTCAAAAAAATAAAAAACAGCTAGCTAGAATTCTGAAAAAAATTTAAAATGATTCTACACTATGTGCTAAGTGAGGACTTTTTTTTTACTCTTTTCTTTTGGTCTTGTCAGGTGTACATAGCAGCATATTGTTATTTTTTTCAAGTTCAGATTAATAGCACAATCATGATGGATTTCAGTGTGTTGGATTTCATGGCAGTGTTGCCTTTTTGTTTCTCACAAATGACGCCACTGTCTTCTAAGTTGATTGAGGCAGAAGCAGCATTGGCTGAGTCTGCGATCGCAGAGAGCCCGATATGCTTTACTTGTTCGCTTCGAATTCAACAAATGAAGAAAATGTGCGCCTCGTTATTTAAGGTTAACGAAAGAGTGCAGCGACGTTAGTGCCCAGAGGGATGTCATTTGTTGAAAGAAGAGTGGATGCTTTTCAGCTGTGTTTGAAACCAAATTGCAAATTCCCTTGTGCATTCAATGCAACAATATTCGACGCACATGTTCACAGGAGCCTCCACGACTGACTGGCACCGTTTTCCGTGTTCAAAGAGTGTTCCATGCCTTCTTTAAAACATGTCATAGGCTGCTAACCAATGCACATAACATGAAATGTACACATCTGCATCTTGTATGTTGTTCATATATTACTAAATAAAACTTCCTCCAAATAATTTACAATTACTTGCATATGTCTCGAAACACAGCAAAGAAAGAAAGTGTAATGAGATAGGAAGGCACAATCGAATAAGAAGCAAAATGTAAAATTCATGGGGTGTGCCTAGATTCTGTACCGTAAAATGCATTTCCTCACATAATGCCCCAACCTCCCTTAGTTGCTTGCTTTGCAGAGGATTGAGCGTGAATTGTGACACTATATAGCACTTCACGCAAGCCACATCTGACAGTTGAGCAGATTGTAGGCACAAGTTTGACATATTACTCTCAAGTGTTCTTCACTAAAGGCATAATTTTCTCCTTGGGACACCACATACCGCATCTGTTGAGCACCTGTCACATGACTTCCTTGTTGCACGCCTTGAGGATTTCTGCTGCAGCGATATTTATGATAGTGACAGTGCTGAAAAACTAAATGACTTGAGCAACTGCAAGGTGAGCCTTCATTACTTTGAGGCAGACAAAGAACTGGCTGTGGCAGCTCTATACCATGTGCATAAAATATATTATCAGTTTCCTTTCACGTCGCCGTGCTCTGTTGCAAAAAGGCGATCACCACTCCTGCTTTTATAATACTGTGCACGCACTCTGGTTTACATGTAAAGATAAACTGTTGTGCCACATCCCCAAGAAAGTGTGTGCACTACTCTATTCCTTGTGTATGCAATTGCAGTTGCTGTGCATTTTGCTCTGAGCGCAACCACACCATGCACAGATATATCATCACCCTATTTTAAATGCGAAATATAAGCTGGAACTATCGTTTGCGCCTTGCAGTGCTTAGCTGTATTAGCGGAACACCGAAGTGGTGCTTCAGTGACATTTGTGTGTACTTTTACACAGAGATATTTGTAATTTTGTTTGTATCTGTATTTATGTGTTGCATTTGTGTGTAGGTATCAACACATAGTGATTGATATTTGTACTGTTTTTTAGCATGTGTGGCAGCAGCTAGGGATGCTGCAACTCAGATGAGCCTTAATTACAGATGCTCAAATGCTAAATCAGCACTAGCATATGCTTTCTTGTAGTCACTGCCACACATTAACTGACCTCTTATGAGGCTAGGCTGCAAACAGAGACTTACTATAGCTTCATGTAAGCACTGCATTCATTGAAGGGCAACAGCATATTTAACAATGAATATTGCTTTCAGCAACAAGTTTCATTGTTGGCTTTAAGCTGCTGGGCACCTGTACAGCTTAATTACAGTGGGCTGATATGTAATAAGGTGTCAGTAAAGTGGAAGAAATCTTATAAATTAGTGCACTAGTTATCACATAAAAGGGTGGGAATTAGCCACAATATGGATTAATATGCTCTGTAAACCTGCACACGGCAAGCTTTATTGGTTCCGTAGCTTCTATGCTAAACAGATTCAGGAGTGGCTGTACCACAAAACATGTTTCTGAATTTGTAGGTTCCTTTGACAAGTGGCAGTGCTCACATATGTTCTTCACATTGTTTACTTGAGTGCATCAGTGATAGGATGCTTGAATGTTGCTTGTTTTTTCTGTCCATATAGGTACCAGTGGGAACTAATTAAGTCATGAAACTAAGCATAACCATTATTTGCGTTCCTCTGCACTGCAGGAGGGAAGTCACAGAGAGAAAAAGGGAAAATGGAAACTTGCTCCATTTGCATAGAGATTTCCAACTGCACGTATTCATTCCTGCGTTCTTAACAATGCCGACATCATGTAAATTGTAATAGCGCCAAAAACACAAAACAGACGTACGTCAATAAGATGCAATGATGACAACCAGGGTTGTCACCTTTGCATGTAATGTGTGTTTTGCTACATCAACCTCGCACTGCCATTCTCCTTTGAAGTCACCACTGTTATTCAACATCACAACTTCCGTAACTAACCAACGGGATGCTAAGCCTCACTGCTGCTACCAGTGTTTTTTTTTCTTTTTTTTATCATTCAAGATTTGTCTGAGATTTAGCCTGTCAATATCACGGCATGATATCATCCATGATATCATGCCGTGTCACCACGGCTCGTGACGATCTTGTAAAATGGGTGAAGCAAAGAGCATCGCACTTCGACTACACCGAAACGCAATAGCCGCGGCTGGGATCAAACCAACGTCCTTGGGTCAGCTGCAGAGCGCCGTAGTTCTGAGCAAGACCTACTGGGTCTGAGACAGTACCCTCGACTGTACCACCAGAAAACACGAGGAGACTAGTGTGTGAGCGGAGATGGTGCTTATCACGCCTACACTCAGCTGCACATTTAGAAAATCAGCGCTGAACCAAGGCCGCCTGTACCAAGTTCTGGTAAGGTGTACATTGTTTGTCGGGCCGGGAAGATGCGTTAATGTGCTATTAAAAGGCTCGTGAAACGTTTTCTGGCGATTTGTTCTAAGTGCGCACCGGGCCCTTTAAGTGCACATAATTTGCACACGCCGGGCCTGACCGTCATTTTCCCATCGACCGTGATTCTCGAACGTAGCCAACGTGAGTGCATCGTACGGAGTCTTACTGATCGATCAGTTAAGTGATTACAGCCTAGACTGAAGGGAAACGAATCCCGTCCAGTCTTTAGTACCTTACGGTAACAAGAAAGAGGGGAGGTGGCCACTGCTGGTCCGCCTCAATCTTCTGTCATCCAATCTGTTTATCCTCAGATTAAGCCACTCCCTAGTGGGCTGTCCCTAATCCCGACAGCAGCGTCTTTGCAGTTTAAACAGGCATTTTGGCATTCTTTCCCATCATGGCTCTCCCTCTCCTTATCCCACGCTCTCAGATATTCTCACAATCGAAATATCGGTATCGTAGCAGCCCTGCGGCATTCGGGCCATCTCCCACGCTCATCCAGTCAAACCCTGTCGTTCCAGGAAACACAGCGTGTCTTCGCCTTTCCCGCAGTTCGGACACTGCTGCGACTCAACCCTTTGTTCCAGTCGGCGCGCCGAGAGCGCATGCCGGTCGTTAAAGAATTGGTTGGGCCAAGCGCATTGTCGCTTCGAGCGACGGCGCACTTCTCATGCATTCCTTCCTACGCGTCCGAGCTGCTCTTCCCCGAAACGGCCACTGAGGGGGCAAACACGGTCGCGCAGCCGCGACCCCCCCGAGCGACGTTCAGCGAAAGGGAAGGGTCTCGTACCAGGAACCCCTGGGGGCCAGCGTGGGAGACCAGCCGCTCAATGGGAGCAGTTTGCTTTCCATTGATAATTGCTGTCAAAGACCATGCAGAGAGAGAGCCGAGAAAGAAGCTTTGTATAGCGTACGGTGCTACGCTGTCGCTTCTGCACGATCGCCTTATGAGCGGCAACATAACACGTCCCCCCTTAAGAGTACGCTGGGCTGTTCTACGCTCAGTGGTACGATAAATCACTGCCGCGATTAGGTCACTGGACTTTCTAAGCATACAACAGTATACACAAACATCAAACACAATTGCGAGACAACACGACAGGAGAATACAAGAAACGAAAACAAATACATGCTAAACGATCAAGCACACCATTGCTGCTTCAAGCAGTAAGATCACTAGTGTCTGTTTCTTGGATTGTCAATCACACAGTCCACAATATACAGCAGCGAGTGGGCAGGAACATTCACGTCCCCCCCCTCAGTTGGCATGGCACTGTTATTCTATGGCTTCCACAAACTATTCTGGAGCCTCGATAATGCATCCGCATTCCCGTTACATATACCCTTCCGATGTTGTACCGAGACATGATATCGCTGTAAAGCCAGCGCCCATCTTGTCAATTTCGCCCCGTGCGGAGTAGAAGTTGTAAGGTACGACAGCGGATTGTGGTCGGAAACGACGTTTTCTATGGCACCGAAAAGCCAGTAGTCAAACTTCTTTAAGGCCCATATTATTGCGAACGCTTCCCTCTCAATTGTCGACCAACGCATCTGGGTCGGTGAGAAGCGGTGGCTTGCAAAGGCGATAGGCCTCTCTTCTCCCTCAGCTGACATTTGCGCCAAACATGCTCCCGCCGCCGTAGCTGAGGCGTCTGTGAAAAGCCAGTAGGGCTGAGATGGCTCTGGGGTGTTTAGCGCCACGGCCTCGCACAAAGATTGTTTGAGCATCTCAAATGCTGCCTGAGCTTCCTCCGGCCAGGGTATCTTATTAGGTACCGCTTTCTTTGTTAACAGCGTGAGCGGGCTCGTCACCTCTGCATATCCTCGGACGTACTCGCGATAGTAACCGCACAGTCCTAACAGGCTGCGTAGTTCCTTTTTGGTGCGCGGTGGTACCAGGTTCTTAATCGCTGCTATTTTTTCAGGGTCTGGTGCGTGTGTCCCTGAACCGACAATATGCCCCAGGTAATGTATATGGGATCGCGCAATCTGACACTTCTCCGGACTGGCTTTCAGTCCCGCCTTCTCTAAGACCTTAAGAATAATGTCGAGATGCTTTAAGTGCTCCTCCCAAGTGCTAGAAAAAATAGCAATATATGCCGTGGCATACATTTGATGTTGCGACAAGAGTTTATTCACCATTCTTTGAAAGGTTGCCGCGGAATTTTTTAGCCCGAAAGGCATCACTTTCCATGCGTACTGACCCTCGTGCGTTACAAACGCGGTGAATTTCTGACTCTTCTCTTCCATCGGTACCTGCCAGTACCCGCGCCTAAGGTCCACTAGCATAATGAACTGCGCTCTGCCTACTCGGAAAATCAATTCCTGAGGATTCATCATAGGGAACGCATCCACTTTGGTGACGGCATTTAACGCCCTGTAGTCCACACACATGCGGATAGTCCCATCCTTTTTTCCGACGCAAACTACCGGGTGTGCAAACTCACTCTCCGTGGGGTAGATCAACTTCCAAGTCAAAAGTTCGTCAACTTGCTGGCTGACTTCCTTCTTTAATAGTTCCGGCACCCGATAAGGAAACACCTTTTTTGGCTGGTGGCCCGGTTCTATTTCTATCCTATGTTCGTCTACCTTCGCTATACCCGGAGTGCCGTCAAAGAGTGTGCAATGTCTTTGGAACACCGCCTGTATTTCCGCTTGCGCGTCAGGATCAAGGTGAGCAACCTTCTCGCTCGTTAGCACTAGCTCTTCCCGCTTTATAGTGGTTGGTTGTGGAGCATATTCCACCTCCCCAAAATCATGGTCCTCATCGAAGACTACCCCAATATGACTGACCCTTGTATAGTAAGGTCGAATGTTATTGGCGTGGACACTTTTCACCTTTCCCTCAGATGTTTCAACGCGGTAAGAGTGTTCGCGCTCACGTCCAACCACTGTGAATGGGCCTAGCCATTTAGGTGACATCTTACAATTCCGATCATTGTCGAAAACCACAACCTGGTCGCCAACGTTAAAAGCTTTGAACCTGGTGCTGCGATTATAGGCACTGGCGTAACTCTCCTGATGAGTTGCACTAGTTAGCTCAGCAATATTATCGGCCGTCTCGAGCTGCTCCTTAAGTTGCTGTAAATACTTAGCGGGGCTTTCTCTCTGGCCTAATGATGCCTCCCTTTCTTCATCAATTTGCGCATCTTCGCCGGAAACGACTTTCTTGTCCAACGTAAGATTGCATGCCACGACCTTTGGTTTCTCTACTGCTTGTTCTGCCTCGGGAGCAGGCTCGGCCGGTGCTCGACAGGGTGCCAGAGGGCTGCTGGCCTTCGACAAAAGTTTCCAATCTTCCTCGGTCAACAAACAATCTGTGCCCTCGACGAGCTCATCAGTTAACGCGCAAAGTAGGTCGACGCTCTGAGGCTCCGTAACCTCTCGCGGGCTATTTAATTTGACCGGCAACGTAGCTAGCCTTGCCTCGATAGTTTTACCAAAAGCAGACACCAATCTCACCTTGTCAGACGGCTCTACTAAACTTCTCGGAAGCAGACTCTCCCGAAAGACAGTTATTTCACTCCCTGTATCCAAAATTGCATCTGCGGATATACCTGCACATGATACGGGAATTAACTGCAGTTTATTTGTGCCTTCACCCTCGTGTTTTAGAGACTTCACCTTTGCGCTAAGTACTCCATCAGGTATTTCAGTTTCCGTCTCGTGGGATAACGTTACCTTTTGGACCTTCCGCTTTGGCTCGGTAGCCTTCTTCGGGTTGCTCTCCTTATCACTAGACTTCGGGCACTCTTTAGCGAAATGGCCTGAACCGTGACATAAGTGGCACTTCAGAGCCCCTTTCTCTACTCGTGTCGCCGGCTTCTGCCCCATTTCTACAGTTGGTTGCTTTGAAGCACGCCCTTTTCCTTTCGCTTGTTCGAACGTTTGCAGCACTTTAGCGATCTCAGTTGGCCTAAGCCATCCCTCGCCTTCTCTTAGTCTCACATACTCAAGACCCTCCGTGCTAAGGCCCGATTTTATACGGTCAGCAACCATGAGTTCTGCCATCACTTTTACTGTGTCGGCCTCTCTCACTTGAAGGTAGTAGGAGAAATAAGTTTTCACGCGGGACGCGAACTGCGCCCACGTCTCTTCCTTCCGCTTTACCGCTCTTTCGAACCTCTGCAGATACTCTGCCGGAGAAAGCTTCAGTTCCGTCAGTACTGCTGCTTTAACTGCCTCGTAATCTGCACTCTCTTCAGAGTTGAGGTTACGCAGTAAGTAACGAACTCGTTCAGTTAGTGCTGGTATAACCAAATGCACGCGACTCTCATACGGTACTTGGTAAGTAGCAAATAGTTTTTCTACTTCCTCAAACCATAATGGCACATCCGCGTCACTCGGCAGGCGGAACCCTTTCAGCACTTTTGCACATTGCTGGACAGAATCGAAACACCGTCGCCCCCGATCGCCCGTCTCCGACCCAGAGTTGGACAACGTGCCATTGAGACGTTCCGCGTTCATTCTGGTTTGCAATAGCTTTTCATACTCAATCTGGAGATTGAGCTTTTGAATTTCAAGTTCGAGCGTTCTCGTTTCACTTGAATTCGGCAAAACCTGAGATGCCAGCTGCATCGATTCTTGCCTCTGAGTAGGCACTCTCGCCTCATTTGACTGATCAGAATTTAGAATACCATGATTTGATGGCTCTCGACTCCGATCCATTGCTACCGCACTCGCACCTTCATCTCCATTAGACTCCATTGTTTCAGCACCCCCGCGTGTTCTCACCATGTGCTCTACACATAAACTGCCATGCCAACTAGAGAAAACGCAAGAAATCCTGCTCACCCTTTGCTGTATGCACTGTCGTTCCTGGATCTCTTCCACGGTGCCGGAGTTGGCTGCTGTGGGATCGTCTCGACGTTGCCGCTGGTGGCTGACGGATGCCTTGCCCCTCGGTCTCCTCGGCACTGGTCCAGTGTCTGGTGCTGTAGAGCTCGCCGATCCCTGTTCGACTGCGCCAGTTAAGTTTTTCTTGTTCGTTTTCTCCTTGATGTGGATTGAAGTCCCGTCAAGGAGATGATCGACGTCGATGAAGCAGGAGGCAGGTTGGAGGTAATGAACTTGAAGGTATATTGCAGCAAATATTTACAGTCATATGTACATCTTGCCGAAGCACACTGATGATAACATAGACATCAACAGCGTCTTACTCTTCTACTTAACTTTTCTTAAGTTAGAGCCTAGAACACTGTTACTACATACAACGAACTTAGTCTCACTGTTCGACCACCGAGTGGTTACGGCCCAGACAGAAGTTGCATCGTACGGAGTCTTACTGATCGATCAGTTGAGTGATTACAGCCTAGACTGAAGGGAAACGAATCCCGTCCAGTCTTTAGTACCTTACGGTAACAAAGAAAGAGGGGAGGTGGCCACTGCTGGTCCGCCTCAATCTTCTGTCATCCAATCTGTTTATCCTCAGATTAAGCCACTCCCTAGTGGGCTGTCCCTAATCCCGACAGCAGCGTCTTTGCAGTTTAAACAGGCATTTTGGCATTCTTTCCCATCATGGCTCTCCCTCTCCTTATCCCACGCTCTCAGATATTCTCACAATCGAAATATCGGTATCGTAGCAGCCCTGCGGCATTCGGGCCATCTCCCACGCTCATCCAGTCAAACCCTGTCGTTCCAGGAAACACAGCGTGTCTTCGCCTTTCCCGCAGTTCGGACACTGCTGCGACTCAACCCTTTGTTCCAGTCGGCGCGCCGAGAGCGCATGCCGGTCGTTAAAGAATTGGTTGGGCCAAGCGCATTGTCGCTTCGAGCGACGGCGCACTTCTCATGCATTCCTTCCTACGCGTCCGAGCTGCTCTTCCCCGAAACGGCCACTGAGGGGGCAAACACGGTCGCGCAGCCGCGACCCCCCCGAGCGACGTTCAGCTATAGCTTCATGTAAGCACTGCATTCATTGAAGGGCAACAGCATATTTAACAATGAATATTGCTTTCAGCAACAAGTTTCATTGTTGGCTTTAAGCTGCTGGGCACCTGTACAGCTTAATTACAGTGGGCTGATATGTAATAAGGTGTCAGTAAAGTGGAAGAAATCTTATAAATTAGTGCACTAGTTATCACATAAAAGGGTGGGAATTAGCCACAATATGGATTAATATGCTCTGTAAACCTGCACACGGCAAGCTTTATTGGTTCCGTAGCTTCTATGCTAAACAGATTCAGGAGTGGCTGTACCACAAAACATGTTTCTGAATTTGTAGGTTCCTTTGACAAGTGGCAGTGCTCACATATGTTCTTCACATTGTTTACTTGAGTGCATCAGTGATAGGGTGCTTGAATGTTGCTTGTTGCTGTCCATATAGGTACCAGTGGGAACTAATTAAGTCATGAAACTAAGCATAACCATTATTTGCGTTCCTCTGCACTGCAGGAGGGAAGTCACAGAGAGAAAAAGGGAAAATGGAAACTTGCTCCATTTGCATAGAGATTTCCAACTGCACGTATTCATTCCTGCGTTCTTAACAATGCCGACATCATGTAAATTGTAATAGCGCCAAAAACACAAAACAGACGTACGTCAATAAGATGCAATGATGACAACCAGGGTTGTCACCTTTGCATGTAATGTGTGTTTTGCTACATCAACCTCGCACTGCCATTCTCCTTTGAAGTCACCACTGTTATTCAACATCACAACTTCCGTAACTAACCAACGGGATGCTAAGCCTCACTGCTGCTACCAGTGTTTTTTTTTTCTTTTTTTTATCATTCAAGATTTGTCTGAGATTTAGCCTGTCAATATCACGGCATGATATCATCCATGATATCATGCCGTGTCACCACGGCTCGTGACGATCTTGTAAAATGGGTGAAGCAAAGAGCATCGCACTTCGACTACACCGAAACGCAATAGCCGCGGCTGGGATCAAACCAACGTCCTTGGGTCAGCTGCAGAGCGCCGTAGTTCTGAGCAAGACCTACTGGGTCTGAGACAGTACCCTCGACTGTACCACCAGAAAACACGAGGAGACTAGTGTGTGAGCGGAGATGGTGCTTATCACGCCTACACTCAGCTGCACATTTAGAAAATCAGCGCTGAACCAAGGCCGCCTGTACCAAGTTCTGGTAAGGTGTACATTGTTTGTCGGGCCGGAAGATGCGTTAATGTGCTATTAAAAGGCTCGTGAAACGTTTTCTGGCGATTTTGTTCTAAGTGCGCACCGGGCCCTTTAAGTGCACATAATTTGCACACGCCGGGCCTGACCGTCATTTTCCCATCGACCGTGATTCTCGAACGTAGCCAACGTGAGAGTACGCGGCCTTTCGCGTGTGTAAACTTTACAATATTGCACAATCCTAACAATAATTACAAAAGGTCACGAAGACCCGGCAACGTTGACTTTCGGTACGCCACGCTTTCCGTCATCCGAATGGCCATCAGCATCAATCTCTCCAGCCAAGATGTCGGGTCTGCGTTGAACGCCGACTTACGTGTGAGTGTGTTTTTATTCTTCAATTACTTGTTTGAGACTGCATCATGTTATGTGCGTCGTAATCAGCGTGCCAGTATGCGAGTGTTCCGGTAGTTGGTGCGATCTGTTGCGTGCATGCTTACTGAGAGATCGATCTTTGCATGACGCATACCAACATGTGTTCTTTTCTCAGGTGATATGTGTGAAAGATCTCATAGATGTCATACCGCGACTTGCGTCCGATAGCTGTACTAAAAAACAATTCGAGGGAAGGTTGTGCCCTGACACAAGCAGGCACTCCGTGCCATCCAAGTGAGCTGTTCACGCAAGGAATATCGATGTCGACATTCCGAGGGTAACGAACAATGCCGCGGTCATTCGATGTCAACGGTACCCCCCTCCCCCCCTCTTCCCTCCCAAAGGTGCAAGTAACAGTGTTAAGTGTCGCGATTGGTACAGGCGAATTCCAGAGAATTGGATAATAAGGCAGCACCACGCTTCACCAATGTTTCTCAAACTTGCGGGCTAGCTGGGTTGACATGTTAAGGTAGCAGCGACGAAGACAAGAAGCTAAGAAACGGATATCAGTTAACGTCACATTCCGGCCACGCACACGTGTTGTATGTGTTATTTTTTTCTAATGGAGAGAATGCCTGCAAGTATCAGTATAAAAATGTGCCGTGTGTCTGTGTACTAGCATGCACAGGATTGTACGACATGCACAGGATTGTTGTGGTTTCACCGATGCTTTCATGTGCAGTGTTGTTTGTGCTTGGGTACATAAGGTCATGTTACCACTGGCAACAAACTGTGACATTTCGCGCTTGTCATCATGTTCTTTCCTTGGTCAGTGTTGTACGTGCATCAGTGCATGATCTCAAGGTATCGAAACTTCAACCTGCCAAATATATAGGGCCTCGAATTGTACACCTTTTTAGTGCGCAGTTTATCAAACTCATGGTCAGCAGTGGCTGAGGCAAGGTCGAGAAGTGGTCAAGTGGTGGTCATTAGCAAATAACCGAGTTGAGCAAGTGACATAATGCTTATGTATACTAAGAGGACTCCAATGGAGTTTCTGCAGAATTCTCGAGCTGATACTTCTCTTGACAAACCTCGAAAGACAAGCGCAGCAAAAGAAATTATTTCTCTGCCACTCTGGCAGTGAGGCTGAAAATTGTTTCTGTAACACATTTCATTGTTTTGTAATCATAACTTTGGAGACAATGCAAACTTGTGGCAGTGTGCATGTGCACACCTGTTAACGGTTTGATGACTGCTTGCCAGAGTGTCGCAGTGCTAGCTCGGCTCTTTCGTGAAACACAGATGTGTCAGCTTGCAACATGGGTACAGCTATAGGTGTGTACAGGCGCAAGTGTGCATGCTATTTACTTTCATTACTCTATTCGCTCTCAATAGACCTGCATGTCCGTGTGCTCTCCAAGATCCCTTTATCAAATTTGAGATCTTGTATTGTAGTAAGCCCGCGAGCAGTAACTTGACTAATTTGATTCCTTTTCTCAACTGACACTTGTAGTGTCATGCCTATAGAAGACTGAGCGGCAGTGTGCACATCAAGCCTATACATTTTGCAGTGTAAGGCACCTGAAACATCTCTTTTTTCTGCCAATAGAGACACGCAAGAAGAAAGTGAAAAAAATTCCGCAGATCCTATGCACTGTGGGAATCGGTATCATGCGTAGCATCCAGTAAGGAAATTGCAGGTGGTAAATCATGACACATTAGTGAAGTGCTATGAATTGGATGAACATCTTTGTGCAAAGTGCATGAGTAGGTGCTTGCTTAATGTGGGATAATCAGGAAACTGCAGCACCGTGGCGACTGAATTGTAGCTCATGGTAGGACTTGATGTAATACAACATGGTAAAACTTTCCTTTACTTTGCAACATATTCTGAAGAAGTCTGTGTGCCTCACCAGATGTTTCGTTGGACCCTGGACTGCTATAGTAGGATGTAACGTTGGCACTCACATTGGTATACAGATTATTTTGTCGAAGAGAAATGCATCTATGATACACTTATGAGCGTATGATGGGTTGCATAAAAGCCGAACACCTGTGGTGCATACCCAAATACCATGGACTGAGCACTGTGGCTGTGAGCCACATGGGATTGTAGAATAATTAATTGTGATGTACATGATGAGTATATCATGTTAGAGATGTAAAGACCAATCATTCATGTCCATTGTAGGTTTGTACCCATCCATCGAAATTTTGGTGTATATCGGGTGAGTGAGACGACGACGAGAGCGTGGAGATGTAGGTGCCCAGATAGATAGATAGATAGATAGATAGATAGATAGATAGATAGATAGATAGATAGATAGATAGATAGATAGATAGATAGATACGGCCAAAGTTGCTCGAGCTCCTCAAGGAATGCTTCACATTTAATACTTGAGCATAGCAGAGGGAACGACTTGCACTGGAGTAGCGCTTTTTGATCATGACATTATGCTTGTGATGGCCATTAGTTCTGAGAACATTTCAGTTTCCCACATTTATGAGCTCGAGGCCAGACCAAGGATTTCCAGGCTGCAGCGCTGCTGGTGGTGGCAGCCGCAAATTGCGGTGGGTGGCTCGCTTAAGTGTGTGCGGGCACTGAACGAGCAGGCCAGCAGGTTAGTATGGACGTGCATGTGCATAGCGAGACTCTCGACAGCAGCACCAAGCCATGAGACGGCGCATGTATACATACTGCCACGGGCTTGCATTGTCTCAAAACTTATGATTGCGACTGTACCTCAAGAAGATCCCAGTATACTTCCAAGGCTTCTGGGACCTTTTCAATTCTAACTTTCACAGCCTGCGGTGCTTATGCCTTCAAAAATGGGAATGCATCTGCACTACTCGCAGTGGAGTTGCAGATGAGCGTCATGAGCCGTGTAAAGGGTCGCTTCATGTTTACATGCGTGATTGTTTATGCTACCGCAGTGGTGGACGAGTGATTAGAGTGTCCACCTCCTATGGTGGAGGCACTGGCGTTGGTTCCCAGTGCAGCCAGGAAAGCAGGGGGGGGTTTCCTAATAGGGGGAGAGGGATGCGGACATGTTGCTCGGTGGTGTGGGTAAACTCGTGTCTAAAGAAGGAGTCCCATTCCTTTTTATTCTCTTCACTCTCTTTCCTCTACACCCCTCAACACTGGGCCAAACGCTTAACTAATGCAGCTGAAAATAGCACCCTTTCATCACCTCAATGACATTACCCATACACTGCCTTGCACAGCCAAGGAATATTTTTGGGGGTGTATGTTGGCCTCATTAGTATTTCTTGTGCTCTTTTCAGTTGTTAGCATGTACTGCTTTGCATTTGTGGAAACTGTGCCTCCTCTACTTTAAGATGCCTGCCATGTCAGCCGTGCTCCCATTGTTTGCCCATAGCAACCGTGTTTTGGTGGCACTAGCTTCTGAAACTACCTTGCACTGCCTTTATTCGCAAAAATTAACTTTGCAGGGCCCATTATGGAAGGTCATGGTGCTTCACTTTGCGAAAACTTTGTGTTCAATGTTTGCAGGTCTCAGCAGAGTGAAATTAGATAGTTCGCCACTCGAAATGAAAAAGCAAATGACGTAAAACAACAAAACGTTTTTCGCTGCGGCAGAACCAGAGGGTGACCGTTCTTAGCTAATATAGGGTGTGTTGCGGATAACTCATTCTCATAGAATAGAAGTAAGGAGATCAGAAATTGATTCATCATGAAAAACGCAAATAATCATTGCATATGGGAGATTAAACATAATGCTCAGAAAATTATGAACAAAGAAAAAAAAAGCAATTTGCATGTATTTTACAGTGTCACACTATGCATATTAGCAGAAATCACTGCAATGAAGAAAAATGTAAAACATTGAGTTAAGACAGTTCATGAAGGTCTAAAGCAGAGAATCACTTTGGTATCGCACACAAATATATGGTGGCTTGTCATACCGTACATATGAAAGGAGCCGACAATCACTGAAATCAAAGATTCAGACGTAAAAGTCTCCTACTTCATAACCCTCTTATCAGATTTTTTTTCCTGCAGACCGCTATGCACCAATCCACTAAACAGACAAAAACAAAACAAACCATGTGATGCAGTTTCAAGGCATGCACTTCAAATTTCGCTTTGCGTGACAGCACTTGATGTGGTATATTTTTGCCACTGCATTTCTGCCTGTTATGTCTGATGCATCCTTAGAAGTAGTGGCTTTGTCAATGTTTTGTGGGAGCTGTACAAAAGCCTCTCTTCCATTCTGCTAACAGCCTGGGAGGAGCCGAAAAGTGCGGAACTGTTCTCATTGCTTCTGCTGTATTAAACAGGACATTGAAACCGCAAGACACTTGATAATAGCGTTTAGAGCATGAAAAAATAGGCATTAATAACATGAGCGCTCACTATAAATGGGCTACGAAGAAGATTGTGCAGGTTCTGGCAGGGCCAGCAGGAGTGTCAGAACACAGTGCCATTCTGTGGCGGCTGCATGTGTAAACGGAAACGGTTGGGCAGAGGATTTGGTGCTAATGTGTGATGCATCTCAAAGTAGAGAATGTACTGGTGGAGAGAGATGTGCAGATCAGTGAAGTGGCAATTTGGTTTCCTACGTTATGAATTTCATGGTACTGCAGTCCTTTGCTCCAAGCACATAGTCGCAGTGTTTTTCATATGTTGTGAGTTTTTGTCTTTTTATTTTTTGAAAAGAATATGCACTGGTCCCTTACTGCATGCTAAGACAGCTTGGTGGTGAGGACCATTCTGCATTGTCTTAACGATTCTTTGGCATGGTTGTTTTAATTTATCACTAAATTTATTTGACATCACATTTATGTAATTTGACATAGGTGGGTAAACATTCAACCACCTGTGGGGCAGACCAGCGTATACCTGGCCGAGGAATGCAGGTATGTGCCACATGTGATTTTATTGTGACGACGTAAATGGCCAAATGTGTCAAGTTACCTTATAGTCTATCAGTCATTCTAGCCACAATGCGTACCCTTCCATGCGAATTTTGTTATATAGCTCACAAGCTTGACACGTTTTTTTTTTAAGCATATATGTGTGTATCGACGCTGACAGAAGCCAGATGTCACATTGGCAGGAGCACTGATGCCATATTTAGAGAAAGCAAGCCAGGTCAATTGTTCTAGCTGGGGCTGGCTTATGTGGCACCTTCCTCTTCTGGTCATTAGCCTATGGAACTGCAGCAGCCAGACACTTAAAAGATCTTTGGTTGTACATGCCTTCATATTGGCGATCCAGTAAATCGGCATGTTCTTGCACAACTAGCTGCAAGGCTGCTTGTACTTCTCAAGAAGTAGCTTCTTTTTTCTGTGCTTTATATACTGCCACGACACGTCTAGGGGCCGTTGTTAGTACCACTGTCGCAGCGGTTGCTGGACACGGTGCACTCTTTTTATTTTTCTTTATAAAGAGGCCTGTTTCATTTGCATTAAAGGGGCTGACAACTGAAATTGTAGCAACTGAAACGTGGCCTAGCCTAGTGGCGGAGCCTTGGTACTGTGGCCTGGAGTCTTTTGACTTGCTGTACATTGCTCGCTGCTGTTCGTACAACCATAACTCAGACTAACAATTGTAGTCGGTACATAACATACTCATCCCTGCTTTTAACCATGGCGCACACGTGCGGCATCTCCCAGGCGTTGCACACACATGCTCTGTCGTGGTAGAACCTTGCACAAATACACCCGATGGCTGTCGGCCACTGTTTGCAACATGTGTTGCATAGAAGACTGCATAGGCCAGTGCCTGAGTATGTTGGGTCATGGAGCGCATCGAATTGATTTCTTTGAGACGTGCCTGCTGCAATAATTTTGTTCTTGCTAAGGGTGTTCATGACGTAACTTTACATTCACGTTGCTTTTGGAAAGTCTGCTTGCTTTTCTCTTAATGCAGGTACATTAACCTTCTTGACCTTGTAGCTCAGTCAAGTTTCACTTTCTTTTTCTGGCCACAGGGGTGTGATTTCGGTTGTTCACAGGCTGGCACCGGTATATACACAAATGACAACACTGTGCACAAATGATCCTGTCTTATCTGCATAATTTCTTTCCTGCGAATCACAAATTGTTTGCTTCTTGGTAGTGATAAAATGAAAAGTTATTGAATTTTCCCACTTATATAGTTTTTTTTTAACAGGTACACTCACATGCACTAGGATAATGCTCTGGTTGTGCACTTGTTTCTTTGTTATGAATTACTCAAACGGCGATTCCTTCTATTGAGGCTTCTGTCTAAATGCCAAATTGCAGTTGTATTTTAACTGGGGTGTCGAACCGGCAAAAAATATGGGTTCGGGCTAAGCTTAAGCGTGCGCCATTTCACCCTGGGTTAGTTACATTTAGGTACACGAAACTTAATATTTAACTTTTATGCAAGCCTGAAACAGTCCAAGCAGCACTGCCCAAGTGACTGCATTCAAAACTTCATGAGGACTGGAATTCACATAAAACAAGAAGAAAAAAAAATACCATGTCGCACTGGAGTTGTCCATCATAGAAAATTCCCGGCTGTATCCTATAACATGAGAAATTTAATGTATGACATTGGTGAGAACCACTGACATATTTGACGCCTTTATGACAATGCCCTACAGAGCTTACTATTTATAATTTTCCATTTAGTTCCATCTTGATTTGTGATCCTATGCTGAACCGTGCACATGGCACATACGCAAGTTTTCTCCAAGGCCGCGCCTATAGTGCCGGCAGCCGGCAAAACAGACCAGCAGAATAGTTGCCGGCAGTTTATCCCTGCCGGCGCATTTCCTCTTATAGCTATTTTAACCGTGTCCGTGGTTCGCCCGTGTCACTGGAGGGCCCGTTGACATACGTTGCCGCTTTGCGGTGCGCCTTTGGCGCTCTCACTATTTTGCTCGTGCCACTAGTGCCAGAGCCAGGAGTGTCAGCGAAGGGCACTAGCGCGCCTGCCGCTGACACCAACGCGATTCTGTTTTAAAATAACATTACGGCTCCTTCGGAGCAGTTGTGTTAGCGTTAATAGTTCTTACAAAAAAAAATGAAACACCGAAAGAAAAAAAAATTTCACGAAGGCTGCGATTCGAACCACGGCCCTCCAAACCACCAGCCAGCGCGGCATGCTAACCCACTACGCCACCCAACCGTGCCGTTCTTCACTGAAAAAAATATAGAGGGGCCAGGCAGTCATCACCGTGCTGCCGACAAGTCACATGGTCACGGGCACCCAATAGGCGGGAACTGCCGGCAACTATTTTGCTGGTCTGTTTTGCCGGCTGCCGGCAATATAGACACTACCTTTCTTCCAAACAGCGGAAAGGCCCACTGGCACATCAGAAACAGCTACCAATGTCTCACATAAATTAGCTAGAGCAGGCATAGTGAAAAACACGGCCATGTTATGAGCACTGCATTGCATGGCAAGCTTTTGCAGACCTCTGTCACATCCATCCTTGAGCTCTTTTATGCACGCTTTTCTTTCTGTTGCTAGTTGTGAAGCAATTGAGCAAAATAATTAGTACGAATGCTCAGAGGGCTAAATTTTCGAGCTGCGTCAGATAAGTGTTTGAGACTGTCCATATAATTGCTATCGCAATAAAACAATTGTTCAGTATCGAGTACAAGATCAAATGAAATGTTTTGTGGAATCTGCTTGCCACACATAAGAAAAAAAAGAAAACACTCCACATAATTGTTACACGTGCATCACATTAGCACTGTATCCTGAGATTTACATTGCAAGGAGTAATGAAAAAGGGGCAGTTATATGCATAACTGCGTCTACTGTGAAGCACATCTCAATGGGCAGGCTCACTATTATGAGTGGATACAAGCATGCAGAGAATGGCGACAAAATAATTAGCTTTGTCTTTATTTAAATGGAGAATTGACCATTTGCATAAAGGAGAGGCTTGCTTGCCTGCAAGTTTCTTAAAGGCTGCGTTCAATATCATCGAGTTGCACAGCCAACCAGCATAAATCTCAGACTGTCAGTTGGCCTTGTTTATTAGTATGTATACATTTGGTGCTTGCCAGTGTAAATATCACAGTTTGCACTAGGTATACTTTTGCAGGCTTATTAGAAAATGGTTCTCTTAGAAAAATGGTTCAAGCATGTTCCAAGATTATCTGTTCGTGTTCAGGTTCAGTTCTGACCAAAGTTCCGGCTCGGGTAGGGTCTTCGGTTTGGGTTCAGTTCGACGCCCTGATTTCTACCATTTAAATAAAGAACGGCTAAACAGTTTAAACTCTTGATTCTGGCTGAAGAACACCTTCTCAAAAGTGAGTTCAGCACAATTATTCTGACTAGCACCAAAAAGACAATAAAGGGGTCGTGAAACGTTTTCTGAAGATGTTGTGCGTATTTGGGATCCTGACCCTTCATTCAACATTATACATTGTTTCATTGCATCGTGTAGGCTGATTTAGTGCGATAAAAAAAGTGGTTTCGGTTTCACTGCGCACTGCCCTCAACTCGGCAGTTGTCTTCATGTTAGTCGTCACCAGGCCTCCGAGATTGGTGCGCCCACGGAGGCCACGGGAAAGCAAACCATCCAGCAGCCTTGCTTCCAAATGGCGGCACCGCACAGTTTCGAAGTATTTTCTTTCTTTCTAGCTTTCAAATAAATCAATTCTTGTAGAGCAAACGCGAGTTCATTATACCTTTACACTTAAAAATGTCTTACCGAAACGTCACCGAATAGTACCATGCCGGCCTGTAGTGTCACATAGTCGTTTCACGGGCATTATTAAATGTGCACTGATTATTTCGCTGAAATATTTTGGAATCGGCTTGTTGAATGCATATTGAAGCAGTGAAAATTGCAGCTGGGCATCTCCATATTCTTTTCACGACCCCTTTAAAGGGACACTAAAGTGAAAAGGTGAAGTAGTTTAGAATGATCATTTATATTTCTAGAACCTGATTGTCATTAATTTACAACTTCTTGTTCAACAATAAAAGAGGAAAGGAATGTCAAAAGTTTTAGTTGGAAATTCACTCCGGAACTTCAGCCTCATGACATCGGAAGGCCATGTTCTTTTTCTTCTTATTTACATTATCGTGACATTCACTCCATGAAATGTTCCGAAACTCCCTTTGTTAATTCCCTGGCTCCTTCAGAACACAATGTATTTGTTTCTCACTAATAAGTAGTTATCTAGGCCTTAGCTCATGCTGTCAAATTCTGTGATATCACGTGTGCTAGTGGTGGAACTCAGAGCAGTGGCGCCACCTGTAACATTTTTGTTCATTTTCTTGCTTACCAAGGGTCTTTGGCTTGCAAGGTTGGTGTTCTTGGTACTGTGAAAAGCTGACCTTCTAATACAAGAAAAGTTTCCTTTTTTTTAACTTTAGTGTCCCTTTAAACTAGTGAGCAGATTTCTCCAGGCCCATGAAAATATTTATTTCAATCCATCCACGTATATATAAACACCTTTATCGAGCTAACAAACGCCACTAATGCTTACCACTTAATGCACTTGGTGTCTGCTGTACTATAGCTTTCTAAAAGCAAATTTTCTCGGTGCACATTAAAGAATCTGGCATCGGCATTTGTGAAATCAGCATCCGCAGCAGTGAGTGCCAATGTGACACTGCTCTGCATTGTACACATTATTGTGGTGCTCACATGGCCAGTCATTTAGGCACCCATCCATCTGTCCCATGTGTGTTTTGCTGCACACCAGTGTAACTGAACACACCGTTTCTACTGCAGAGGGATCAGAGCGTGTTCTTTTTGTTTGACAGAGCTGAACATGTTCCAAAATAGCATACTTGCAAAAATTCTATCAAGCTTGTGCTACATAAACATGAGCTGGTGAAATAGAAATACCAGTAGTGCTTGAATGCTAGCAAGAATGAAAACAAAGCCTACAGTGCCGTATAATGACGACACGTCAAGAATTGTAAGTGGGGTGCGTGAATACACATGCGCAGTCCGAAACCAGTCCTTGCTTTTTAAAGAGATGGTATGGGAGACCTGCTCATTCTTGTGACAGCTTCGAAGGAGCTTCACATTGATTTCTAGGTCTATCAGCATAGCGACGCTACGTGTCTATGTGCCATGAATGTAACCCATTCCAATTACCAAGTAGATGTTATTGCATGTTTCAGTGGTGTTATGTTTTCTGCATCTCCAGTTAAACTTATGGCAATAAAATCGGATGGTGTTGCAGGAGGGGCAGCAAAGAAGGAAGGAGGTGGTGCTGTCCCAGAGGCTTGAACACGCGGGGCCTCTCAGCCATACTTTGTTGCAGTCAGCCTCGTCAATGCAACCCACTATAGTTCTCCATGGTTGCCAGCTTAAACAACCGACAAACTGGAGGCATTAGAAGAAAACTGTGCTGAATGGGGCTGTGGCTCACACCTTGGTGAGTACTCCCTCCTAATTTGAATCAAGCAGCATACCATACAGGGTTTCTGTGCTCTCTTAAAATGCTGTCTTTTAGTAAGTAAACTAGTGAGACAGTAAGCATGAACCAATACCCTATTAAGTATTATTATTCAAGAAGTCTGAGTTGAATGTTAGATGTAGTGGACAGCATAGGCAACCTATTGAATTTGATGTCAATAAGTAGCAAGAAGCTGCCTGAAAGTAATGCAGGAGACAAAGTGCCATAAATTAAATTTTGACTAACTTTTCTAGATTGAACTTTGTTCTCGTCAGTCCAGCATGCAGCATTATTGTTGCATGCATTTGCTTTGTATGCATGATGCAGTAGGCCACATGCTGAGTCAACCTACTAAGTGTGCCCTACTTTGCTTATTTTCATAATGGAGTTGTTTTCCCATGGTTCTTTGGGAAGGTCATTGGAAAAGTTTGGGGTGTACTCAAAAGTGCCTAAAAATACTTCTGCATGTGATGCCAAATGTGCTGGTGACTTGGGCATTGCAGTTAGCCTGTGTGCCCTATGTGTTAATTACCGCAAGATGGGAATAAGTCGAGGGCTCGTTTCATTGTTAGAAACATCCTAATGAAGCCAACAGAAAATGAAGCTAAGGAAATTTACTACACATAAAAATGAGCTTGAACACATTGTTCACAAAGTAAAAATAACTTGTTTCCACGATTTATTTTGCATCTGTCTCTGAAGAATATTTCTTTATTGTATTCACATTATTGCAAAGCATAGCTACATGAGCTATACAGCCGTGAAGCAGTTCCGTGTTTTCATTTTGTTAATGTTTTAGTTTGTTTTTCATATGACTGCTCTTCAGAGGTGGCTGAAATGGAAAATATCAAAATGTTCTCATGTGCACGCCAACGGCAAGGGTTAATGGTTGCAGCAACAGATAACCTCTGATTTTCGGACAACAAGATTTCACTCATTGCAGCTCACCCGTGTAAAACAAAGAGCGAGTGTAAATGTTTGCTCCCATTACATTCAAGGCATTCAAATGTTGTAAAGGGTGTGGCCACTTCAAATTTAGCCCATCTATGTCCTATCAACTTAGAACTAGAGGTAGTTTGCAGTGGCAAGACGTGAAGTTTAGGGACAGTTATGAGCTTACTAATAACTTCCATTGCCAAAAGAAGCATTGAGAAGTGTGTCTGCGTCTGTGTCATAATGGTACTTGCAAAAAAATAATAATTGTGATTCGGTTAAGGAAAGGGCGCTCCTGTATTATTCTGCAGCCTTTGTAGGGAGCATGGCCCATTGTCCATCAGGGTGGGGGTAAGGGAATGAACAGTACTCAAAGCAGAAAGTGGGGCTAGTTGTAACCTTGACTTTTCTGGCATTTCCAGCCCTTAAAGAAATTTAAAAAGAAAAGAAATTCACAGCATATCCACGGAGGGAATGATGATGAGTGGGCGAAGCTCCGGAGGTTCATTGTAAATTGTGCCGAGTTCCGGATTAATTTAGTTAACGTGCACGCTACGAATCCTTATGGTTCAACTACGCACAAGTGAAATCTCCCACCGGCACCTCATTGCAAGTCAAGATCCAGTGCCTATATATATATATGGGTGGCCGGTGAACGGTTCAGCGCGAGCAGTCGGTATTTTTCAATCGAGAAACTCGCTAGAAGACGCTGCCTGCGTCAAGCTTGTCTCTCGCGGGTGAGGGCGCGTTCTCTGTCTTTGCGAGCTGGTAGCGCGTGCATCGAAGAAAGAGCGTTTCCATAGTCAACGCGCGCCTTTCGCTCTCACTGTCTCTCTCTCTCTCACAAGACAGCAGATGGAAGAGTGAGAGAGCTCGTGCGCCTCCCACACGCGCCCTCCTAGTAGCGCGTTCCTAGTAGGTAACGCACTACTACAACAGACGGATAGACCCAAACCTTAAGGAGCTTCGCCCCTAAAAGAAACAGACCAAAGGGAAGGCCTTTTCTTTTATGTGTTTTACAGCGTACGCTGTTATGGACTCGTTACAATGGCAGCAATGAATAGCGGTGGTGCCTGCCACCGCCCTTCAGTTTCTGTGGCCACTATCACTCACGATAAGTAAAAGAATCCATTCCTGTGCAGATTTGAGTCCAGTTCAGTAGGGGCAGTGCTACACATCCCAGACTCACCAGATGGCTGAGCACATCATGCTCTCAGCCATGGCACTAATATGGTAGGAGTGGTACATCATACGTTGTCAGCTGTCAAGGGACAAAGAGGAGGAGAAGGACGAGTAGAAGAGAAAGAAGATGGACGATGAAGAGGAAGGGGACATGGACAAAGAAAAAGAGGAAGATGAGGAATAAGACAAGAAAGCAATGAAGAGGAAGAACATGGTGAAGATGTAGAAGAGGCAGCGAGAATGATGAGGAATAAGATCACTAAGAGGAGGAAGCAGCTGGGGAAGAAGTTAGGGGGGAAAAAGAACGAGAGAGATGCAGCAAAGTCAAGCTTACACTGTGACTGTGCTGCATACTTTGCGCAGGCCTGAGAGTTTTTTTTTTCAATTTGAATTGAAAATGCATTAGGGGGGGAGAGAATGAAAGAGTGAAAAGTTGAGGAACATCATAGTGGAGGACTCCAGAAATTATGATCACTTGGAGTTTTTTAATGTGCACCCAAATATGAATACGTGGGCATCTAGCATTTTGCCTTCGTGGAAATCTTAACTGCCACAGGTGACGGAGGAGAAATGCTAGAGGCTTATGTCCTGTGCAATACAAACACATCTCTAATGTATGCACATGCACTGACATGTGGTGTCAGTGCATGTTAAGCCCAGGTGGTCAGAATTCCTGGAGCCCTCCATGACAGCATTCCTCTTCTTCCACTCTTTCATTCTTTGTACAACCAGCCCGACAATGCTGAGCCATGCTCCCTACAAATGCTGTAGAAAATAGCGTCCACTGCTTAACTGAATAACAATTATTATTTCTTCACAAGTCCCATTCTGACACAGAAGCAGACAAACTTTTCCATACTTTTTTGGCAGTGGATGTTGTAAGTGCAGTGTCGTAACCACTGTCGCTACACTTGGCATCTTGCTGTTCCCAACTATTTAGGACACATGCCAGTCTGCCTCTTCCCAGGTGTGATGGTACGTGCATTTTTAGCAGTAACGCAGTGATTTCTAATACGGTGGCCTGCCCCACATTCCTCATGAAGTTTTCTGAAGTATCATAGCTTTCTTTTGTGCTGGCAGCACATGCCTGACTGAATGATCCCATTTAAGTACATGGACAGGTCTAAACTTTAGGCAGACAACTGTGGCATTTAATTATCGTGTGCGTTAAGCGGGCAGTTGCTCTGGGAGGGTCGTTCCTTCCTACAATGATTCATCTGACACTCTTGAGTTTGTGAGGTGTGGCAGGGCTTTAAATCGTGCCATGGACCCTCTAAAGCTGGTTGTGCGTGGTGCAATTGGCCACTAAACAAATAATGTGATGGCCCGAAAATACGCTTTCGAATTTGGAATGTATGAACAAAATATTATAGTTGGTAGTCTGTGGGGTGAACTTGAGTAGGGAAAGTAGCATAGTTTAGTTGGCATGAAGAAAACGGATTTTGTAGTTCATTCAGCTCTTCTCTTTGTAGGGTGAAAAATAAAAAGGAGGCGCTGCCACAGTGGATGCTAACACTGATGCTACATTACCATTCCTGAAAGCTGTTTTTTTGCATTCTACGGTGCCTGCCCCAACATTCCTCATGAAGTTTCTGAAGTATCATAGCTTTCTTTGTGCTGGCAGCACATGCCTGACTGAATGATCCCATTTAAGTACATGGACAGGTCTAAAGTTTAGGCAGACAACTGTGGCATTTAATTATCGTGTGCGTTAAGCGGGCAGTTGCTCTGGGAGGGTCGTTCCTTCCTACAACGATTCATCTGACACTCTTGAGTTTGTGAGGTGTGGCAGGGCTTTAAATCGTGCCATGGACCCTCTAAAGCTGGTTGTGCGTGGTGCAATTGGCCACTAAACAAATAATGTGATGGCCCGAAAATACGCTTTCGAATTTGGAATGTATGAACAAAATAATATAGTTGGTAGTCTGTGGAGTGAACTTGAGTAGGGAAAGTAGCATAGTTTAGTTGGCATGAAGAAAACGGATTTTGTAGTTCATTCAACTCTTCTCTTTGTAGGGTGAAAAATAAAAAGGAGGCGCTGCCACAGTGGATGCTAACACTGATGCTACATTACCATTCCTGAAAGCTGTTTTTTTGCATTCAACCCCCGAAGGATGTTTGACAACTGTGGTGTCCGAGTCAGTGGCATGGTTTAGGCAAGAAATGTGCAAAGCCTCCCCAGAACAGCTGCTTCCCTATAGTTCCAAATGGCATCAGTACACAGAGCCACATTTTTGCAAAAAGTTAATCTTCAGCAATGAATGACAGCATGCAGGGCTTGCTCTAACAGTACTTCATGGAGGGTATCTTAGAAAATGTAATGCCACCAACAAAAGGCTAGAACCAGATTTTGAAATAATCAGCTAGCACATTTTCTGTGTTTAGGAGCGTGTTGGTATAATTCTAATCAGAATGAAGCAACTTGTCACATTCACGCAAATAGGTGTGCTTTACAGAGTTGCCACATTAGTCTGTATCAGTGGTGTCATGCTATTTCTACAGCATTTGGAGCGAATGACAAGCTGTACCTGTACATGTCGATGTAAGCTCATGCTGCTTTGTGAAATCGTTAATCAGGTAAAGGTGCTCTGATTTTTTTAGGCAATACACTTATTGTAAAATAAAGGTTAAAAAACAAGAAGATTTGCATGCGCACACATTGGCACTTGCTAAAATAAATTCTCAAGTTGTGGCAGCACTTTCCTTCGTCTCCTCTGACAGCCCAAATTCGCACCGTGTTTCTTGTCCAGCGGTCGGTAACTATCATGTTGCATCCAGGAATGGTGCAACTTCAAGGAGGAATTGTAAAGAAATTAATGAGATCTAGGAGACACATCACTCAAAAACAAAACATTCATGCAAATGCATGAATCATGAGGGGAAAATTCCAAAGCCCTACTCAGCGTTCTTCCTTTTCTGTTTAATTTTTCTTATGTTCACACACTGAAAGTCACCATCATCAATTAATGCACTTACAAGTGGGGCATCCCCTCTTCCTTGCCAATGCTACCCTGACCCCTGGTGACATAGAAGTAGGGAAAGATGCTCTTCGTGCATGCTGCAAGCTGGTCTCAAGAAAGCTGTTCTTCTGTTGCCGTAATGAGTATTTTCATGTGTGGCTGTGTATTGATTCGTCACGGACATTGAAAGAAGCATAAGTAGCAAGAACAAAGCAATGAAAAAGCAGCAAGCATAAAGCAGAGGTAGCAGTGATACCTTAGGTGCAAAGTTGTTTATGTGGGGATGAGGGGGACCTTATGTGGTGCTATTATTCAAGTTGATACTTAGTGAGAAATTAGGTTCTTGGTAGAATTGTTCTGAAATTGTCTGCTTTTTTTATGTTAAGTTTACATACAATCAAGTTCCATATTTTATTGGAGGGTATCACACGCTCCTTGAAGCTGATACGTTAAAACTGCAAATCTCTATGTGGTGGTAATTGGAGAGACATTGGGGATTTCAAGCAAATACTCCGAAGTTCAGTGTTTGGAAACGAATAAGTAAGAATTGACAGTAGAGCCATTGGTAACTTGTGAAAGATGCAACATATTATTCATGAAAATGTGGCCATTGATTTTTTATGCATCCTCATTAACATACATTAGCACCTCCATGCACAAGATAGCAGTGTCAATCTGAGAGCTATCCAATCATAGAATGTGTCTCGGTTGAGGAAAAGCTCTCTTGGTATCACAGCTCCCGTTAGCTAGTGTGCATTCACCAGCCTGGGTTAGTAGTGGTATAATAATGGTAGCACCTCGTGAGTTCGACAGCAGTTCTAGTGGGGCATGCTTTCAGTGCATGCTCGTAAAACTCGTGAAGCCAAATGCAAGTCTTTGGCAGCAGAAATGGAGAGGTTGGTAGTCATAAGGTGTCTGGCTTGGCATGTGGAATGGATCTAAGGTGGCTCCTAATTTCCGTAACATTAGGTGGTTTTTTTTTTGTCTTGTTTGCGAAGCATCATTTTGCAGTTCAGTACTTTTTCATCGAGTGCTTTGTGCAGAACTCTAGCACATGTCATCAGTAATGTAGCCCCGCTCTGCGATGACATGGAGAAAAGGGCTCATCGCTTTTACTGAGCATCACTGAAAGCTCACCGAGAGCTTGACGTTTACGAGGTGATCAAAGCTGGGCATCAGAAGTTTTTCGTTTTGAAGTGTTTTCTAGGCATCTAAATGCAGAACGGGTTGTCTCTCTTGTAAGGCGCGCCTTTGCATATACAATTTCATTAAAACTTATCATTCCCATTTCTTTTGTTCTGCTGCTAGCATGCAAGCTTTTGGCAAGTTCCAGTAATGAGCTATACATTTTATGACGGCATCAAGCAGACACTTCATAGAACCTTTGCTATCAATCCAGGACAACATCTGGTGGCCTGGATCAGGTTCAAGGAGGTTGCTGGAGCCAGAAATTTCAGTGCGCTTTTGGTAGAGCTTGTGAGCATGTTTAAATAATGCTCGAAAGTTGGCCACTACGGATCAAACATCAACCATGACATGGTCATAAATTGCATGAATCAGATGCAAGTTGTGGACTGGTGCACCTTGCATATTTATTTAAGAGGAAGCAACCACTACAGAGAATAGCGTCAACAGGATAATGTAAGCCAACAAGACCTTGATGTCCCTGATTAGCACGCGTATACTGCAAATTCCATGCTGCGTTAAAAAAAGTGGGACATGGTTTTTGAAGTAAGGGATCAATAAGGTTTGCTCCAATTCCCCTGACACATGTTTGCGGTGTAAAATTGGGCAATATCATGCTTTTACCCCAAAACAGATGACTCTACTCGTGCAAAAAATCTGACGTGCCTTCAAGAAGATTGGTGAATGCTGCTCAAAAATCTTTTAGCCAGCTCTTTGAAATTGAACGGCTTATGAAAGAAAACTGATGATAAAAGAAATCTGCGAGAGACAAATACAGCATGCGGACAGGTGTTTAAATTGTGTCAGCAACATTATCTGCAAAATCCTTTAAATGTGTGGAAAATCTTGATATGGGGAAGGCTGGAAGTATTCTATTAAATGAGGCTGGATATACAACAGAAATGCTCTCATTGGCAGTCCATTTGGCATCACACTGCACGTTATGCTGCTTCAAGCGTATCTTCAATTAGGCCAAGGCTTTCGATCGATGCAGATCTAAAGGAACATGGGAAATTTTGGAGGTTTATTTAGTGCGCTGCAGGGCTTGGGAAACCATGTGAGCACACTTTCCATGGCTCTTGGAAATGGTGCCTAAGTGCCACTGTGGAGAGCACATAGATTGCTTTCAATTTTGTTGTTTCATTGTTTTCTGCCTGCTGACCAGCAGGCACACTATCATGCGTATTTGATGTGCACTTACAAATAAGAAATGCTTGTAAGCTCATGCATGTGCGGCTTGTATTGTCCTTCGTGCAAAAGTATAGCATAGTAAATGGAAAAATAGTTGCTTCCAATACTAATAGCTGCTTCAAAGTAGGGAAGTTCTTGTATGCGTTTATTTTCAGTGCACTTTCTGCACCAGCGTAATGCTAATCTATTTTATGAGTGACTTGCTGATGTGCCTAATCAGTTCTTTTCACAATAGGCATGTTACATTTATTTTTAGAAGCTCAATATCCTTGTCATGATTTTGCAATGTTGCATGCACACTACAGTTTGGTTTTTATATTCTTGTATGCAGATGGGGTTACCTGCAAGAAGTAAATGCGTTGGAAGCAAGGGCTTCATCAGAAGTTGGCTGCCGGATGACCCTTGTTCTTCGAGTAGATGCCATCAGCAACCCACAAACGCTACCTTTCTGCCAGGTAGCTGCATCCAGGGCCCTGGCCAGCTCATCATTGCTACCACATACCCAGTGGCTGCTTATAGGATTCTGGCCAACCGGCAGACATGAGCACCTCACAACTGCAGCTCTAGCCAACCCATTGTTCATGGTGCCTTGCCAAATTCCATCTTGGCTTGTGACGGCAATAACTTAAGTGCTGTACAGTTGAATTTTCTCATTTGTATTTTTATAAATAAAATTTTAAAAAGTTCTTCGAGTATTCTCATTTGCCTATTGCTTGTATACTGGACATCTGCTTCTTTACATCATTATTTTTTTACTACTAGTTGATGTTACAGCATCAGGGACTTGTTATTCAGAAAAAGGAAATTGAGCAAAGGCAGGCCGGTTACATAGAACGGGCAGTAAAGAAAAAGGTGTGACCAGATGCTTTTCAAGCACAGTGCGGCATGTGTCCAATCGGCATGGAAGTCATCGCCATCAAGACTGTAAAGAGTTGGTGTGGCCCTCATGGTAAGCTGCAGGACCTCAAGGCAAATTTTGAAGCCTGCTGGCAAAAGAATGGCAGTGGAAGGAGGTCCCTGAACAATGGCTATAGTGGCAGGCCAGTAAGAATACAGGCTAGCGAACATTGGCTTAGAATGGCATATTACTGGCTGCATGGTGGCCCTGCATTAGCGCCATGTTGCGAACATTGGCATTTGTGAATTGGTCCTATGTTCCTAACATCTTGGCATTCGTGAACTGGCCCTATGTTTCTTTCATCCTGGCAACTACACTGGCATACTGTCAGCCCAGTGTTGGCATGAATGCTGGTCCTACATTGGAGAAAGTTGCACTTGGCTCATATGCCAACTTTGGACCAATGTTCGTGCCATTCTTTTCGAACATTGGTCCATGGCTCGGCCAATGCAGGTGTGCTGCCTGGGAATATACGTACTTGTAAATGTGTTCTTTTCCAAAAAATGGGTTCAGTGACGTTGTCTGACTCGTCCACACTTCCCTGTTGTCACTTATGGGTCTACACGCCATCATGCTGATGCACAGGCCTGAAACAAGAAAATATGCAGCATGCTAGGACCCACATGTATCAAATGCTAACACATTTTGTGACCCCCGATGAGCAGATAATATAATTTGGCTAGCCAAAGGTCCATGGAATGTGTTAATTTTTATATCTCCAAACACACTCACTGATCTCAAAACGATGATCGGCATACGTGCTTCTAAATCTCGGTGCCTTGCTCAGGCAGCTTATTGTGCTAAGTCAGTTGCATTTCAAAAGTGCTGAAACCAGCGTATTTTTAATCAAGCGATATCAAAACAGAAAGGGAAGATAATGCTCAAAGAACGCGCAAACCTATAGTTGGAGACGTATAGGCCACCAGGCTAATTTCTCCAGGAGCGCCTAGATTACGTCTGCTCTTCGTAGTTATACCCATGACAACCGATGTAGCAGGGTTCTCTGCTATCGAAATCTATTATCGCAACACATTGCGGAAGCGTTTTTGGTTAGTTACGCGTTACAAATACTCCAAAATGAAATGCAACGTTGCCGTTTTCAGTGTGTCGCATCAGCGGTCGAAAGAACGTCTGCCGCGTTATCGGGAAGATCAGCAGGTTGTGAAGCGTGCATTTAACAATAACAATAGAGCGCACAACATCGTTACCAAATATCGGCCTTTTATAACCAACTGCATGACTCTCTGCAAGTTTACATCACGTTTCATGAATACTTGGAAAGCTTGAACCATTCCACACGGCCACGGTGGCCGTATTTTGATGTGGGCAGCATGCAAAAAAAGCCGTGTATCTACACTGAAGTGCACATTTCAGTGCCTCACTATTGCGTGCCTCATAATCATATCGTTGTTTAAGCACGTCAAGCCCCATAACTACGTCCCATCGTACCGTAAGCAACGCCCTTGCACGTACGTCGTTCATGTATACGTACTTGCAGAGGATCAGGGCGAGTTCAAGCGCCCCAAGCTACGTAGCTTCACACGCCTTCTGTTGACAACCCATTTGCATTATCTAAATGTTAGACGGAGATCGGCTCGTATTAACGGGTAATAAAGATATCTGTTCCAAAAAATAATTTGTTTAGTGACAGTTCACAAACACCGAGAGACGACGCGGACGCGTCGGCTTACGCTGAGCCTATCGGGCTGAATTTTATAAATCACGCGATAAGTAGGCGTAAACTTTGCTGGAACACTCACCTTGTATGTGTGAATGATGATACAAGCACAGTCGTTGTTCGTCGCAGTCGCTTTCTCTCAAACGGTGTCAGTTGATCAACCGAGCTGCAGCACACGCTATGCGAGAGGCGCCGACCGAGAACTACAACTAACATGGCGGCCGCTCAGGTGAGTCACGCTCGCGCATGCGCAGAACACTTGGTGAGATCGGTCTATTCCACATCTCACCATCCTGTGGTCACTGCACCTGACTCTGCCCAGCACTTCCGCATCCTGCACGACGCCAGGGTAATCGCATAGTATGGAGTCTATTTCATTTTTATGCTAGCCATTCGGGCTCTCCACGTCCACTTCCGATTTTTCCGTTCATATAAGAACGTATTCATGATGCGCAGATTATTCCGCTCTGCGAACTTTACTAATAAGTCTCCTCTGTCATTCCTAGAACCCACGTAGTTCCCGACTGCCTTGTCTTCAGCCTGCCTCTTTCCCACCTTAGCATTGAAGTCTCCCATTACAATAGTGTACTGAGTCTTTACTTTAGCCATTGCCGATTCCACATTTTCATAGAAGCGTTTATCTGGTCGTCATGGCTGGATGTAGGTGCATAGCCCCGTACCACCTTCAATTTTAACCTCTTATTATGCTTAATTACAAGACCTGCTACCCTCTCTTTAATGCTATAGTATTCCATTATGTTGCCAACAATGGTCTTGTTGACCAGACATCCCGCTCCTAGTTCTCTTTTGTCTTCTACGCCACGATAACATAGGACGTGCCCATTTTTAGCACTGTGAAGGCTTCCCCTGTCCTCCTAACCTCACTGAGCCCTATAACGTCCCTCGCTAGATAAAGTTCTTGCGTTAAACGTTGCCATGGTCAGATTCCAGTGGCGGCCTAACCGGATCCAGAGATTATTAGCACCCTCTGATGCGTCACAGGTCTGACTGCCCCCGTGGTCAGTTGCTTCGCAGCCGCTGGGGACTGAGGGTCGAAGGTTAACTGGCGTATTCATGGGAGGTTGTGGCCGTTACTGCACCATGGTAGTCACTCCTGCTCTAGTGAGGGAGTGTTTTACCGGCTATGGTCGCCGGGACACGCCCGCACCCCAAGCCTCCTTACGCTATTCGGTCGACACGCGAATGTTTTTTTTAATCCGGTTGAGAATTGCCCAGACAGGGATTCGAACCACGGTCCTTTTGTACGCGAGGCGGATGCTCTACCTCTCCGCCACCGCTGCACCTATCCTTATACCTCTCCTATCCTTATACGTTGTATAATTCGCAGCACAGTTTTAGTTGCAAATTATGTCTACCAAAACAGCCCCCTAACGCACGCAAATTAAGTTCATATCTACAAAGTGTGGCTCAAAGTCCAAAATGTTTGATAACCGTGTTAACTCAAACTTAATGCGCACCTTCTTTCCAGCATACGGAGCCCAAAAATTGCCTTCACGTATGAATCAAGTGCGGAACCAAAACAATTTTCGTTCAATGCAGTATAGTCGCCATCACAAAATGAGCGGCATGAATGGCAGCACACACATTTTGTTGCAAGTTCACATTAGATGATTTTCTGCTCAATTGCGACCGAATTTGTTTTCCATCTGTCCTATGTTTTGGGCCAATGGTAGCGCCCCAGTTTTATGATCAAGCACATAGTAAAGGAAAGTCATATTACACACTGAGGGATGATGTGTAATGGATGTGTGAAGCCTGTGACTGAGTAATGCTGATCTCACACGTTCACTTCAACCCCATTCTCACTCGGATTTCTTGATCGCAATCAGCAGTGGTGAAAGCTACACACGCCAAATTGATCTTGATTAAGTTTATTGCAGATGTCAGTCGAATCATTATATGTGAAACACATCGTGGCGCTATTGTATTCGCGTGAAATTGAAGTGCGTGCATAAGCGGTCTTAAAGAGTAGCCCTCTGGTGACTCCGTGGCACTGCACTGGTCTGTTCCACCCGATCAAGGCCACCAACAGCTACACAAGCTGCAGCATCCGCAGTTTTTGAAGGTGTCAGATTCACAGAAGACGTGCCAGAAACTGCCGAGGAATGTAGTGTGTGTAAACTGGCCAACTGTCTCCGAGGCACCATCCGCTGTAGTGTTCACCTCTGTGCAGTGCTGCGGTGCATCATCACTGTTGACAAAAGAGAAAAGATGCAATACAAATGTACTTCACTTGTTTCCATGAGGTATGAAGAGGCACATCCCTCCACAGATACAAGCAATGCTCTCACTTTCTGAGAGGGTCATTTGATGAATGCGAATAACGGACTAAAGAAAAGAAGGAATGCAGGGTGGCATCCTGTTCATCTCTTCAAACAGTCTCAAGTGAAAATGTGAAGGCGTAAAATAAAATTATTACAATTTTATTACGTTGCTCTGCCAATTCTGCGCATGCTACACGATGTTGATTGATTGATTTATTTTGTGGGGTTTAACGTCCCAAAACCAGCTCTGATTATGAGATACGCCGTAGTGGAGGTCTCCGGAAATTTCGACCACCTGGGGTTCTTTAACGTGCACTGACATCGCACAGCACACGGGCCTCAACATTTCGCCTCCATCGAAATGCAGCCCCCGCGGCCGGGATTAGATCCCGCGACCTTCGGATCTGCAGCCGAGTGCCATAACCACTAGAGCACCATGGCGGGGCGCTACACGATGTTCCCTTTGAAGGGAAGCTGAAGCGGTTTCTAAAAAAATGAAGTTAAATGTACCGTTTTGTACTTTCGAACTCAGTGATAACGAAAATCGACATAAAATTTAACACAGCTCAACGAAAAATGTTTGCAACTAAATAGTGGAGAAAGTAGAAACCGTTTTCTTTGCGCGGAAAGAAGTAGAATTTATCAATCAAATGGAAATATATTCTATTTAGTGGAAGGAAACGTCAAAGTACGTGATATTATGCATAAGAAAAATTGTAGTTATAGATCTGAAAAAGCACTAGAATAAACACGGCTGTGATGCGCATTATGATGATGTACTGCATAAGGAAGTACTTAGTACGGAGTAGATATGGTAAATAATGTAAAGAAAGTTTTCTTTCGCGCAGTGAGTTTACAAGAAGACTTATAAAAGTCGTTTCTAATTTTTTTTCGAGTAGAAGTAATAGTGCTTTCCTTTCCCAATGTAAGAAAGCAGGTAGCTTGTGTCTGCGCGACACTTTCATGCGATACTTTCTGCTCCTGTGTGGCCCTGTTACGCTAATCACTTCTTCGTATTCAATTCGTAACATACTTTTGCTTTAATTCCTTCGGACCTTGTCTCCTATATTTATTTTTATCTATTGGTACTACAACCCTTTCCGGGGTTTTAGCAGGGTGGGATACAATACATGAAGAATATGTATCATAATGGCACTCAAAAATATATACATATATATATGCACATATACATACACACATATATATACATATATATATACACACACATATATACACACATACACATACTGGAAGATGATTACATACACTAAAAGCAACAAATTCAGGTTCAATTAGATAGCAAAGAATATTTCATATGTGTAAATGCAATAAAACAACAGGCAACGGAGATGTAATACACACAGTATATACGAAAAACAACTCATGTTTAGCCATCAAGAAAGGACGAAAATGCTGAAAAAGAATGTGCTCGAACGATGGTGCTCCTAAGGTTATTCCAATCTGTGACTCTTCGTGGGAAAAAAGAATACTTGCAACAGTCGTTACGAGAACGGGAAGGAGTGATTGTTAGTTCATGCCTTTGGCGCGTTGAATATCCGGATGAGAACGAGATCCATTCACTAACGTTGACGTTATAGTGCCCCTTAATTAACTGATATAAAAATTTTAGTCGTGACGAGCGGTTTCTTTCGGCTAACGGCGTTAGGTTAGCGCGAGCTTGCAGCTCACGTACTGAACTGCGTCGGAAATCGTTATAAATGAACTGTATGGCTCGTTTTTGGACATTTTCTAGTTTCTGAATATTACCTTTCGTATAGGGGTCCCATATTACAGCAGCTTAGTCTAAGACTGGTATGACAACGGAATTGTATGCTAATTTTCTTACAGCAGGGGTAGCCAAAGTTAGTGTTCTCCTTAAAAAGAATAATTTCCTGTAAGCATTAGCTGTAACGTAACGAATATGTTTATTCCACCTAAGATCATTGGATATCCACAGCCCAAGATATTTGTATTCGGACACCTCAGACAAAATCACACTGTTGAAATTATATGTAAACATTAAGGGCATTTTATTTCGAGTTATCCGCATAAAAACTGTCTTCTCGAAGTTTATGCACATCTGCCACCGTTTACACCAACAAGCAACACGCTGAAAATCATTGTTCAATAGTGTCTGATCTGATTGGTCATTAACTTCTGTATAGAGAACACAGTCATCCGCGTACAATTTTATTTTAACAGAGATGTCTTTTACTATGTCATTTATAAATATAAGAAAAAGGAGTGGCCCCAGGACCGATCCTTGCGGGACACCCGATTGCACTGGTAGGCAATTAGATTGGTGGCCTTTAAGGCCAAACCACACGTACGCTTCTGTACGCATCCACGCACGCGCCGACGCGTGAAACTCAGCCGCGCCTGGCGCGGAATAGTGGCTTGCAACCGCACATCGCGTGCGCCAGCGCGCGTTCACTCCGGCTATGCAGACGTCGGCGTAGCAGGTATCGCTTCGTGCCGATCTACTGACAGAGCTTCACGCTACGCGATGTAGGCCTCGCTACAATCCCGTGGCAGAGGTGGTGCCTCACAACGCCGCTCCACACCACGAAGCACCGCTAGACGAGCACTAGCGCGTATTCGATAGTGTCGTGCACGCTGTAGCAAGGTGCACGATAGGTCGCGCACGACGGAGTGTGACCAGGCCCGCAGTGGCGGGAGGCAACGGAGCCCATTAAGCGCTTTAGTGTGCCTAGATGTCTTTAAATTGTGGTCGAAAATAAATACGTGAGTACGAGCGTAATTGTAATGCATAGACACTTGCTGAATAAGCATGAAAAGGAACGAACAAACAATCTGAATTGGCTACTATATACGTCGGCCGAACTGGTGCAGGAGTAAAGCCACGTCATAGTTGCGTATGTACAGGACTCCAAACGCGCGTGGGACGCGTGAAATCAAGCGCAGATATCAAGCCGGGCTTGTTCTCCGCGCCTAGACGCGCCCAGATGCGCCTGCGCCTTGTACGCATGCGCAGTTACGCGAATGAGCGCGCGCAAGTAAGCGCACGCGCATCGCACGCGTCTTAGAAGCGTACGTGTGGTTGGGCCTTTAAACGCAACAAACTCATGGCGGTTGTTCAGGTACGCTGAAATCCAATTAACAAGATGAGCATTTCTAAGCAGACAATGTAATTTGAATAATAACTTACTGTGTGATACTTTGTCGAACGCTTTCGAGAAGTCCATAAAAATTGCATCAATTTGTTTAACATTATTTACTGATACGGCAAAGTCATGAATGGTAGCAACTAGCTGCGTACAAGTCGAGTACCCTTTCCGAAATCCATGCTGGCATTCTGTCAAGATGTTATTAGCATTCAAAAATTCTATGATATGTTTATGTATAATATGCTCTAATATTTTGCAGCTGGTAGATGTTAACGCTATCGGTCGATAATTCTTTATACACTCTTTGGCACCGCTTTTATGAAGTGGTATCACTCGTGCTGTTCTCCAGTGATTCGGGAGTTGGCTTTCTTCTAGGGAACGTAAAAACACAATGTGCAAGTATTTCGAAACCCATTCGGCATACCTTTTTACGAAAGCGTTGGGTATATCGTCAGGGCCTGAGCTTTTCTTTAACAAGGACACGAAAAAAAAGCTGCTCTAAAACCTAAGCTAAATAAGCAGGCATTTAAAATTCCCAGGTATCCTCAGTATAGCTGTGGCAGCACGCTTTCCAGTTTATCATCCTCTACCTAACAGCACAACAGATCTGGAAGCAACGTGGCGGAAGACGAAAATGTCAAGAATTTCATTTTCATTTCATTTCATTTATTGTACCCTCAGGGCCGTAGCATTACAGAGGGGAGTGGTAAAAAACAGTAATACAATACTACAGGTAAAACATAAGAAAACATAATGAACAATAACAACAAAAGAGGCAATAATAAGACTAATTAGTTACTGTTAGCTAAAGTTGTACGGAAACGTTCATGATCAGTGATGTCTGCGATGAGAGCAGGAAGGTAGTTCCAATCCTCACAAGTCCTAGGAAAAAATGAGTTATGGAAAGTGGAAGTCCTGCAAAAGGGAACTGCAACCTTATGTCTGTGATCCAAGCGTGATGACAGATACTGAGGAGGTGAGATGAAGACATCGTGTAATGAACGATGATGAAATATGCGGTGAAAAAGACACAAACGGTAAATTTTACGGCGGCATGATAATGATGGCAGTTGAAGGTCCGCTTTCATGCTAGTTACACTTGCGGTTCGCGCATAGTTAGACATAATGAAACGTGATGAGTTATTCTGAACCATTTCAAGTGAATGAATGAGGTTATCGTGGAAAGGGTCCCAAACTGAGGCGGCGTATTCCAGTTTTGAACGAATTAATGTTTTATACAATAAAAGTTTGATAGCTGGAGGAGCACGTGAGAAATTTCTTCTAAGATATCCAAGTGTTTTATTAGCGCTATTGATTATGGATTCGATGTGTTCATTCCAGGTTAGTTTCGATGATATAGTTACACCAAGATATCTGTATGATGATACTACTTCTAGGGGACAAATCTCTTGTGTCATAATATTTTACTGATTAATTACGCTCTCACTAGCTATCGTAATTTTGTCCAACTTTGTAAGGTAGTGAAGCGCTGTCTCAGAAACATTATTTCTGTTTATCATTTGCCAATAATCCACAGTAATCAAAACGCGTCGAGTTGTAAGCATAGGAGCCCAGGTCTCAGTGGTTGTCATGATCCTGAATACAGAACTCGCTGATCCAGAACCGTACTGCCGGCGTGAGCCTCCAAACTTTTGCTATACTTTTAGGAAAACAAGAAATTAGGTTGAATAGTAGTTTTATTTAGTTGTAAGAAGACTCGAATAGTGCAGTGTCTTTTCATAATGGATAATAGCATATTCGTTGTGCTGCACGAATGACGCGTGAGGGACCTGGAAGGCGATCACGACGGCGTTCAATACCGCTTCTTGTTCTTGCCGACATTCGCGACAGGAATGTTATCAGAATGGAGGATCACTATTGAGCGTAATATAAGGTCAGGTACGACGAAGCATCGAATATTGAAACGGAGGCAATTCAAGTACAATGAGGAGCTCTATCACAAGGCATTTAGAACATTCAGCCTCGCTAGCTAATGCACGGCTGCTATCATGCTAGCCTTGAAAAGTTTATGCATGTTGAGAAGGTGAAAAACAGAGCTATATCAAATTGCACCATATCGCAATTTACAACCACTGAGATCTAGTCGCCGTATTATATACTACAGTAATGCAATGCTTGAATCCGTTATGGCCTAATTAGGCATTATGCGCGCGAGAAAAAATTGTTAAAAGATCAGAGCTGGAAGGGGGGAGCCTTGCTCTACAGAAAAAAAAACGGCATTCGTAATGAATTGTCGCACCTATTATATAATGTCTTTTTCAAAAAGAAACGCATTATTATTTGCATTTGTGGTGATGACCCACGCAAGCACACAATAGTTAAGATGCAAATGGAACAACGCCTAAAATATCGGCAATGTTGTCTTCTCAGAAAAAAAAATGCACGGGTCAAAGTGTTATCATCGAACATGTTAAAGAAGTAGTGACACAAATTGTCGAAGCTGTGTTTACTCAGCCATACAAGTTTCCAGTACGCCTAGATAACTCTGAGGAAATGTTGAGCTCGGAAAATGCTGATAAGATACCTTAATTTGACATCAAAGTAAAATTTTCAGGTGGCTTGCATACTGACGTCAACACTAGTGGGACGCCAGGCTGCAGTACAAATTTCGGTGAATTCACGCAGCAGTTGTGATGACGTCAAGTACAAAAAGATGCAAAATGGGCGCTCGCGCGTCACTCTCGGTCATCTGCTCTCGCCGTTCGATCGCCGTAGCTGAGAGGCCCACGTATGATCAGTAGGCAAGGTTTTTTTTTTACAATGGTGCCGGCATTTCGCCCCTGAAATCTTGCACAGGTACAGGGGGGGGGGGGGGGGGGCTGTACATAAGTTTCTGAATTATCACATGTCGTGCACTGACCCTCGTCGACCGCACTCCGTGGTGTAGGGCTGCAGTAGTACGGCACACTGCCCCGTGCTCGCTTGCCTACTCATCATCCGTGCTGCTGCGTACGTCTGGTCGACGACGCCTATTATTTCTCCCGCGCGTGCTGTCTCCCCTCTGCCGTGCTGCCCGTACGCCCGAGATTGTATTTGTGCTCTCGCCTTCCTTGGACGACGCACTCGTGCACGTGCACTTCCTCGGACCCTGTGCCACAGTCTCTCTGGCTGACAACAGCACACAGCTCTGCCTTCACGTGCTCACTATACCGAGTAGCTTGGAGCAAAATAACAGCTCGTGAATAAGTAAGGGCGAATCGTCTGGCGGGGAAGCAGAAGCAACGCGTATATGCTAGTCCTCCGAGACTTGGCAGAGGTCTCGGAGGCCACCTGAGCTTATCGCCGCCTCCGGAGCCACATCGAAACACACCGTAAGTGCCGTACGTTGCATCTCAAACTGTGTCGAAGTATTTGCTGCGGTCGCGGGGTCGCTATACAAACTTTCTTACATCGCTGAGCCCGCACTTACTACAGGCGATGCGCGCGAGGGACGGCTGGAGACAAAAGTCACGATTTATTGCGGGAACCCGTGACGAGGAGCTCATTGCTATGCATATACAATGTCGAGACGTCAGGCTACAGTAGGAAACGAAACCAGCTTGTAAAGACATGCTGTAAATAAATTTTCACGGCGCGCTCACGCTGACCAATACGTTTTTTGCGCTTTGGAGGGCTCGGCCTTTGATTTGATGCAAAATAAAGAAAACGCCATCTGAAAATTTTCTTGTCAGTACTCCTGTAATATCAAAGTTAATACCATGAAAAACGTCATGATTGTGAAAAGTAGCAGGTCATTAGTTTTTCCGAGAATTCTAAGAAATTAACATGTCGGGCAGGAGGTTCAGAACAGATTGTTATCCAACTTAAGTTAGGTAGCTATTCATAATGCTGTGGGGTGCAAGTGTATTCCTAAAGCACATCGCTCTGTTTGGCGCGCTGAACATGCAATAGAACACCGCCCGCAAGAGCAATTAAGAAAAAAAATTGCGTATAAGCGTTTATGTTAAACGTTTCACAGTGTGCACAGAAAGCTATACAAATATATCATTAAGTGAACGCGCTGACCAACGACAAAAGGCTCTGACAGAAACAAGATTTGTTAATGGACCTTTCCTAAAATCGCAGCGCCGCGCCTTCCCCTGGTGGGCGCGCGCAAGGCGCTATGGGAAAAAGAGCGTAGGCGGGGAGCGAGCCCCTCGCCCCGCCGTCTCCGTCGTATACGCTGCCCGGTTTGTCGGCTTGCTGACTGGCGTGTTGTGTTGCTGGATCCGATAACAACACAAAAAAGCATACGCACATTTTCCATTACTTTCCCAAAAGCGAGAATCCGAAGAAGGGGTGGGTACGGTCCGATTCTGAGTCCATTGCGACGTCCGTCGATGTGATCCGGCAGTCGTATCGGGGGTGCTTTGCCGGAACCACGTAGAAAATGTTATGATTTGTTTCAGACATGCAATAAACCTCAATTGAGTAATGTCATGCTTACAGTGGGCCAATCTTTAAAGCAGCCCCCGATTCCAGAGCACTCGAGAGATCGTAATCAGCCGCGGTTCGACGGTAAACATCGGTGGGGGCAGTTTCATCGAAGCGGCTCGCTTCGTTTCTACTATTCCGCTTCACATCTAGGCTTCGCGAAAACTAATCGCATGTGTTAATGCATGACATATGAGCAGGGATGTTAATCGTGTTGCCAAAACTGAGCACTTTGTGGCGTGCGCGAACGACTGCGGCCATGGCGTCGGCCTGCGGCTAGGCCCCTCGGAGTCGTCACTGTGATGTGTTTGTCGCTCGCGAGGGCAGTATTTTATGGATGATGTTATTCATTACCCTTACAAAACAAAGCAGGATTGTGCAAAACTTTATTTTGTATACTTCATGACGGCGACACGATGTCTTACGAGCGTGTAACCGGCGTGCTGGATGCGGGCGTTGCCGATCGCTCGTCGCCCCTTGTGTGTGGAACCGGCGTGTGTCGCACGCCCGAGCGCACCGCACCGGACGTCGTGTTGGACGCAAAATCGTACCGTACGTGTGCTTAGCGCTTAAACCGACAAGGACAAGAAGGGCGATTTTCGCGTCGGTAGTCCGCTGCACGTAAGACAAGCGGGGCCCATTTCAACCCATGCATGCGGCCGCAAAGGCCTCATCGGGAGTTCGAGGAACGAGCGTTGACGGATAATACGTGAGTTTACTGGATCCATACGAGTGCGGGTTCTCCCTATAGGCGCCGAAAAACGGCAATGCGTGTTCAATGGCATACTGCCGAGGACGTTGTCATGCTTGATGTTTACTACATAACCTACGAGAAACCGCACAATGCAAGAAGGAATGAAAACCGCGTGGTGCTTTCCAAATGGAGCGCGTGAATCGACGAGCCTCGTCTGCTCCAACAAGCGTGCAAGTATGCTACTGCGAGCGCGGCCGGAGCAGACGACAGAGCTCGGCGCTCTTTTTTCCCGTGATGCGCAGCGCCGACGCGCAGTGGCTCACGGGATTTTTAGGAAAGGTCCATTCAGCCCCTGTTTTGTATAAAATTTTGCTCATTTTAATCTCTTAGACTTGAGCAAAAAGTTAAAATCTTCTTGATGATGACTGGCAGTATTCAATCAATATTCCCGCTGAATAGTGCAAGGTAGTGCCAGGAATATATCAAGACGTATTTTCACAGTCCTTCGTTCCTCGACATGTATACGGCTAGTGGAACACGAGCAAGATCGTACAGCTGTTGGAATCTGGCGACTATCACTAAAGTCAACTCCCCCCCCCCCCTATATTGTAAATTAGTATTATTTCCAATGTATTACAACATTCACACTATTGTTGTTTTTATAAATTTCTCGGGTTTAATGCATTATGTGCCAATAAAAAGGAGCGTTTTCATCAATATTTTTTAATTGACACGCATATGCAATGCTGCAGAAGGACGACCAGCTAACCATCGCGCCACTCGTTGGAAAAGCCTTACTTTGCTATCTTTACGTCTTCCATATGAATGTTCTGAACAACGTAGCCTGGAAATGGCACACTAAAGCTACATGAACTGATGAACGGATGGCCCATAAGGTATGCTTGTCTGAAGGTACTAAGGACGCAGTGATCGCTGAAATTTCCTCAAGCGAAACGTAACTGCCGAAAATCGTTTTGTCAAGTGGGTGCAACTCCCATTGAACAAGACAGTATTCTTTCTCGTTGTTACTGTGTCGTACCGGCTACAATACGTATATAGCCGTGAAAGCTTTTTACTCAAGTGGTCTCAGCGGCCTCCACTCGCACTTTTCAGCAGGTTAATCTCGTGTTATTGAGGAAGCCCACTTACAGCAAATCTCAAATGGTATGCGTGTATCATGAGAAGTTCAGCGCTTGTTTTCACAAGCTGTCGCAGAATGGAATCAGCCTTGGAGACGAAGTCCAAGTCAGCCATGTGCTGAAGAAATAGTTGGCACCCGCGTAGGCTACTTGTTGCACATTCACTACATGTGTGCACCAATAAATAGCTCAATATATACCCAGCGTAACTTCTTCATAGCACACTGTGGGACAAAATACCCGGGTACCCATCCGGCTATCGGCAGTTTTTGACAGCAAATGACTTTTCTCACCGTGAACGTAGCCTCCAAATGCAGCTGCGTGGCGTGGACCGTTCGGGCGAACAAGGAGGGTTGCGCGGTTAGCAGCTGGACGCGCTGTTCACGGGAAAAGACGTCCACGTTGTGCCCGGGATGAGGCACTGAGCAACACTCATGGAGACCCTTGATCACGCGAGGTTCCACTCCAACGGCGCTCGGTTTCTTAGCACTGGGTTGAGAGCACATGGAGATAGTGACTAGCATCTCTTTAAACGCACTTGACAGCTTTCAGCGCTTCGTAAGTTCAACAACGTAGACACATAACACACAAAACTAGGATGACACTGGCTGACGCGTTATGTGTTTCTGCTGTTTCACCTATGAAGTTGTGCGTCAACAACTAGCCTGCGAAAATCTGCTGCTGCAAACGCATTGAAAAACAGCTCCTTCTGGATAACGCCAATATACAGAAGGACCCGATATCGCTGGTATGACCCATTCCCAAAGATAGGAAATACAGGCTGTTTTTCTCGCTGCTCAATGGTGGTTTGCAAATTTTATGAAGCAAAATGAAGTTACGCTATGGATTGTGTCATATATTGGAGAGCCGTAAATATTGATTTCATCCACTGGAGTTTTTTAACGTAAAGCTGAATTTAAGATGCGAAGGGCTTTTTAATGAATTTTGTCCAAATGAAATGGAAATTCACGTGGCTAGAGATCGTAACTACGCCATGGGCTTCGCTGCGCGATACCTCGCCGGATAGGCTACCAGCCCTGTTCATTTTCGCTTTGTAACCAGAAAGACTGCGAAAAAAGTGTGTTGTGCGCAGAATGGTATTCACACTTCTGCGTTGTCTGCAGCCTACTCGTAGGTTCAATGCATCCCGAAGCGGTCGCCCCGCCACGGTGGTCTAGTGGCTATGGTACTCGGCTACTGATCCGAGGGTCGCGGGATCGAATCCCGGCAGCGGCGGCTGCATTTCGATGGAGGCGAAATGTTCAGGCCCGTGTGCTGTGCGATGTCAGTGCACGTAAAAAGCACCCCAGGTGGTCAAAATTTCCGGAGCCCTCCACTACGGCGTCTCTCATAATTAGAGCCACATAACAACATCGCGAAGCCGTCAGGGACGTTAAGAAAATTCTTTTAAGCCTCGTAAAAAATAAGTTTAATGTGCACTCTTGAACTACAACCAGAAGGTCAATTCTTCGAAAGATTTGTGCTGGCGAGGTTTATATGTGAGTGGTATGAACATCACTGAGCCAATCTTGGCGAGGTGGCAGGGGCTTTTACAAGTTTTCCAGAATAATTAGGCTCAAATTTCATTGGCAAATTTCTGTACGGCAGCTCTATATATCGGCGCTCTTGAAACCAATCTTCGCATTGCGGTTTGGCGTTTCTTTAGCATTAGTTTTCAAGAACAGACGGTATCTAAACAGATAAAAAAATTGGAAGGTGCTCAAGCTACCCCTTAAAGAGTGCAGAATGATAACGCTATCGGCACCATTGGCATCGCAACGCTATGAATACTAAGACGCAAATAGAACCCTAATTAATTCAAGGTGCCTACGTTGCGAATACTTGGACGAATTTTGCGCAGGCGACCTGTGTGGGCCTACGTCATGTCTGCACAAATTGCGTTGTTGATTTTTGTCTGCAATGGATGCTGAAGCTTACGCTGGCGGTTGCCTTTCTGCGACCTCAGCTGCAGAACGCTATCCTGTTAAAAGAACAGCATTAAGATTACATCGAGACTGAAAACTAATGAACGCTAGTAAAAGCCACAACTGGATACGCTTCCTTTGAAAATCAACGATCGAAGCCAAGCTTTATAAGCTCAATTTGCGCACATAGAAATGCCGTCGGCTGGCATTGAACGGTAATGTTTACCGAGCAAGAAGAAGCTGACACGGGCATTTCAGATTTGCGACGCATAAGGAGAAGAATGGGAGTTTATCGGATTTAATAGTTGATATTTTGAGCGGCTAATAAACGTATTGGGACATCTCATCCATTGTACGCGAAAATTTGTGAAGTTTCTTAATGCGTTGCGAAGTTCCTCTTTGCTAGTTCTAAATCCGGGTCAACGTCGATGCCAAGTGGAGGCCAGCTGAGTCACGGCTACTAACCGCTATAATCACAGCCCGGATTAATCAGGCGATATTCTATTTATTACAACTTGACATTTTTGCAGCTTGTACTGCATCACAAATAATATTATTTTCGGAGATTTCTGGCCCGATACCACGAGTGTGGACTCCAGAGATTTCTACCCCGTGGGGTTACTACCGTGCATAGATATCGCACGGTACAGGCGACTGCAGCATTACGCCTCAATCGAAATACGGCCTCCGCGACCGGGATTCCATTCCGCGACCTTGCGGTCAGCAGTGAAAATGGCATAGCCACTAGAACACCGTGGCGGCTTACTGCACAACCAAGGCGACAGAACAAATCTTTTCCGTTGTACCTTCTGTTCTTAAGCTACACTGTATGTGATAATAACGAAGAAACTGGAATGATTAGAAGGATTCTTGCCACAGAAGAGCAATCGATAACAAGACGAAGACGAGCTAACCCTTACGAAAAAGGATGTAAAGTTCATTTAGAAATCCTTATATGTTCTAAAACGCACCATATACAGAATCTTTTCCATAGGTCGACTGTAGGAAGTCTAAAAATACCAGTCTATAGAAACACGTCATTTCACGCTCAATAGAAAGCGTAATGAACTCATATGTGCTGAACTATGTGAAGTTACTTTTATAGAGCGTCTTGAAAACATTTAAAGCATTTATTCTATAGGGTGATTCACCATACGCGCTCTATAAAGGATGTGTTAACATCATATCTACTAAATCAGTAATGTAACCTTTACAGAGTACCTTTAGAACTCTTAATGCTACCCGTCTATAGACTGCATTTTTTTATGACCTCTATAAAGGATCTATAGACGGTGTATTAATACATGTAAGACTCTTATGAAAAAAAAATGTTTCGCCAGGGACCTATTTACGCCCACTGCCGAGCAAACATCTCTTCCATATTTTTCTCTAATTAACATGGTCATGTCGTGACTGCGGCCATGTTGTCGTCAGAAACATTTTAATCTAACCCGAAAGGCTAGCGTCGTGGCGCCTCCCGACACGTGTTCCTTCCCTTGGAATCCAATCGATTGCCTTTAATGACCATTGGTTACTATCCCTGTGCACTAAATTTCCTTCCCATATGCCTATTTGATGACCTTGACATCGACTAGCATATTAGTAAAATTTGGAAGGAAAAGCAAACGCAGCGGTGGCGCAATGTGTGAAGAAATGGACATAGCTTCCGCCAGTGGGAGTGTGACGAAGAGTAGTCTTGATCAAGCGGCTGGTGAACAAGACCAAACAGGAGACCCTACAAGCGAGGAACCACCGCCAAAGGCTGTGGCTACAAGGCGGCCAACTTTCCGCCCAAAGCCGAACATTCGGCCGGAGAGAAAACCAGCGGTCACGAGGCTCGCGTAGGACGCCAGCCCCGGTCTTTCATTGCGAATGGGCGATCAACCACGCACAATGGATACTAAGGCGAGGAGGAGGTTGTGTCGCGCATCTGAGGTACGCATCCAAACCGTATGTTTGCCTTATAGCGCTTTCCATTGGGCGAGGAGGAGCAAGGGGAACGAGCAGCTATAGCAGCACACGGGGGCAGCGGAGACGTGTGCTATCGTCTCCCGAATGGAACAATCACGCTGCTCCGAGAGCAGAGCAAATAGAGTGCGCGCGTGATGTCCGGCGTCATGTGACCAAACTTTTCCCGCGCCTGCGTCGCCGCCTCCCCGGGCATAAAACCAGAAGTGACGTGGGAAAGGTCATGTGATTTCCTCCGCGCTCTCTTTACTCCGCCGCTGGCGGCGGAGCACCAAGAACTGCTCTCGGCTGCCCTCGGAGCCGAAAAAGTGCTCCTCCTCGACCAATGAAACACAATGCCCCCGCTCCTGCCCGACCACTGGAAGGCGCCGCAGCTCGTGAGAGCACAAAACAATCTCTCAAGGTTAATGAAACTGGCCGGCTTATCGTGTATGATTTTTTTAGTGGTTATCAATGGACACTGATTTGTGTGTATGCGCCGAACGATATGCAGGAACGAAGCGCCTTTTTCGCAGAGCTTGAAGGGTATCTCAGTTGTGATAGATATGTTATATTGAAGCGGAGATTTTAACTGCGCATATGATACCCATGATCGCGCTAAGGGAACCTTGGTGCGCGACAAAAGTGCTGTTTTTCTAAGTCCCCTTGTCCAGGAATGCGACATGGAAGATGGCCGCTTATTAATGGGCGCCACATAACCGAACTACACGCATTTTCAACGTGACAGTCACGCGAGGTTGGATAGAGTGTATGTATCTCTTGCTATAGTACCAATATGCAGCAACTATGATGTGAAGCCAGTCTCCTTCAGTGATCACAGTATGGTACACTTTGAAATTGGATCCCGACCGAAAGCAGGTAAATTCAACTGGTACCAATGGAAATTCAATACAAAGCTTCTTGAAGATGAACACTTCGTTAAGAAACTACAAGAGTAAATTAAAAAAAGTGGTAGCTAATGAGCCGGCGCACTATGCGGAAGCGTGGGAGGATCTAAAGATCAAGGTTAAAATGATAGCGATATAAAGAGGACGCGTGAAGGCCCACAATGAAAAAAAATGAAGGAAAAAGAGCTACGACAACTTGAACTGCAGCTTGAAATGGAGAGGGCCGAACCAGGAATGTTTTACAGGACAAATCAGTAAAGTGAAGAACGAACTACAAGCCATCAAAGATGAAAAATATCAGGCTGCTGTGGTCCGGGCAAGAGCCGAAATATTTTCGGTGGATGAGCGGCCAAATAAACGCGCGCTGGCAGACGAAAAGCGATACGCCCTTAAAAAGGAAATCAAACAAATAGTGTACGATGATCAGATAACTTCAGAGTGTGAAATGATCAAACGTGCTTTTGAAGAACATTACCGCAAAATATTTGGTTACAAGAGATCGGTTGACTTGGGCTTTCAAACAAACTTTTTGAAGGCTATGCCACGACTGGATGAAGAGGAAAAAGAAAAATTAGAAGAGAAGATCAGCAAGCTAGAAATTGAACACGCCATAGAAAATATGGCTGTAGGAAAGGCGCCGAGACCGGATGGCCTGGGAGCCGAATTCTATGAGGCTTTTGCACCTGCGTTATCCCAGATATTGTATTATGTCTTCGTGAAGGCATACGACAAAAACAACTACCGCCGTCTTTTCCGAGTGCCCATATGGGTTTAATTACAAAAACAGATGATCGTGAGAAGCTACTGTCAGCAAGTTCCTAGACGCCAATAAGTCTAACCAACTGTGATTACAAAGTGTTAATGAGCATTCTTCAGAACAGGTTGCAAAGTGTGATAAAAGATTTGGTGGGACCACATCAAACATGTGGCATAAAGGACGTACTATCTGTACGAACACTCATGTAGCTCGCAGTGTCTAGGAATGTGTTGACGCTTTAGCTGGCCGAGTCGCCATGTTGCAGCTCCATTTAGCAAAGGCCTTTGATAGACTGTCATGACTGTACGACACAGGTTATAATTAACAAAAGCATTAGTCAAAGAATTCCTGTCAAATCAAGTGTTCGGCAATGGTGTCCATAAGCCCTTTACGTTTTGCATTATACTTTGAGCCTTTCTACTTGGCGGTAATCTGTAACGAAAATATTAGAGGGTTTAGACTACAGATGACTGAAGTGAAGGTGCTGACCTACGCGAACGATATTGCCGTTTTTTTGTGATGATGAAAAAAAAGAGACCAGGAAGTTTTTGGAGCCACTAAGGCATACTACATGCAATCAGGATCGGGGATCAACTGGGATAAAAGCGTTAGTATATGGCACGCAACTGGTACTTAACGCTAGAACACTTCGCTTCAACACGGTGGACGACTACACTTGTGAAGTACCTGCAAGTGCCGCTACAGCAGTACGGAGATACCACGGATTATTGGCTAGAGGACACTGATGAAGGAAAAAACAAGCAACTGGACTGGCCGAGGTCTGTCAATGTTAGGACGTGCCAGTGCATGAAAGTTCTTTTTATTCGCCAGAGTATGGTATGTTTTGCAAATTATGTTCATGACTAGGATGTGTGTGCAAAATATTCATGGGGTCTTCGCTCTATTTATATGGGGTTCAACTTTTGAACGCGTCAGTCGCACCAATTTATTTCGGTCAGTCCGCAGTGGCGGACTGGGGTTTGTGTCGCGTTTCTTTTTTTCACGAAAGCAAAGTGATGAGTTCTTACGCACGGTATACAGGTACGACTGGAAAGTGCCCAACCGGAATTCGTCATAACGTGCTGTGAATTCAGTGGGAAAGGTGTGACTGGGTATATGCGTGAAGTGATAATGTCATTTCGCGTATTACGTGCACGGTTTTCTTTGGAATATTTGTCTACCATTACAAAGAAGAAACTGTACAAAGACTTTGCCTACTCGAATATACAGAGCTGTTAACTGTGTAGGTCCAGGAGATGACGTTTCGAAGCGTGTGAAAAGGATGCCCGTTAATTCTACAGTAAAATCGTTCTTGTTTTGAACTACATACCAATTCTTTGTCAGTTAAAACGTGCTTACGCGAAAAAGGTATTTACGTACCATGGAGTGTTGACTGCTAACTCTGTAAAAAACCAGAAACTATTGATCATTCATTCATAGATTGTTGAGACGCAGTCTTCTATTGGGACATTCTACTGTAATACTTAGAAAACTTCCAATTACACCAATTTGTATACGGTTTCTGCCCACAGATAATGGTGATGGAACACCTTGCGACATGTTCATGCATCTGAGCCGCCACAGCTTATGGAAAACAAGGCAGTACGCCGTTTCGATGTGAAAATTTGTTCGGTGCGAAAAATTTTTATTGCAAGCATTGCGAATCTAAAAGTACAGTATCGTGCGCAAGCTGAACCGCCTGGGTCGGTGGCTATCCTAGATGAACTTGTCAACTTCAAGCATTTTTAATATGACTATATATTTTAGTGTGAGTGATATATTTGTATATATGTATATGTGTGTTCATTTGGTGTCATTTTGTCAAAGCAGGCAATAAAGAAAAACAAACAGTGGTGGCGCTGTGGTAGAGTATCGGCGCCCAGTGAGAGAGGTACAAAATTCGAATCCCACAGCCGGACAAAACACTATCGCCAGACTATGCCTTATGCTAACTGCAGTATCCTCTCGAAAGGCCATTGCTCAACGTGGCGAGCAAGTGGTATAAAAAGGCTTTCTCCTTTTCGAATTATTGCAAAAGATTTCTACTACCATCCTGGAGAAACTCCATAGAAAATCTCTATAGAAGTTTTTCATTTACAGTCTCTCAAAAGGAACTCGGTATAAATTCTGTTTTGCAATATACTGTACGATCATAAAAGGAACTCGATAGACATGTTCTATAGGAAAAGCTTGTACAAGAATATGTTGGCCAAATAACCTTTGGAACTTCATAGAAAAATTCTATAGGGCGTCAAAATAAACACTAAAGGATTCTATTGAGCAAGTTGAAAAGGCTTTCTAGAAAACGTATTAAAATTTTTTGTAAGGGAATAGTCCATAATTTACAATTCCTGTATTGAAGTGCAGCGAATAGGATACAAAGAAAAAATGAGTTAATCTGGATAAATGATGATTTGAGGGGTTTTACGTCCCAAAACCAGCTCTGGTAATGAGAGACGCCGTAGTGAAGGTGTCCGGAAATTTCAGCCACCTGGGGTTCTTTAGCGTGCACTGACATCGCACAGCCCACGGCCCTCAACATTTCGCCTCCATCGAAATGCAGCCGCCGCGGCCGGGATTCGATCCCAGGACCTTCGGATTAGCAGCCGAGGGCCATAACCACTAGACAGCCGCGGCGGGGCTTAAGCTGGATAAAAGGGGAACTCATCGCAGCAGGGGGATGAACACCCAACTTTCCTTATAAAGATGACGTATTGTTTGCCAGAATAAAAATGTAAGGAATTTGTTATTTCTTTTTTTTCAGATAAGAAACCAAGCAATGAACGCAACCTTCTCGACTGCTCTATGATGAAAGGACCCGCATTTCGAGTGGGTTTTCGCCGTGGCTCTTTCATACATATTAAATAATCATACCTGCTCATCCTCGGGTGTCTGGCGCTCCTCGATTCTACCACAGGTTGGCGAAGGGTTCCGTGAATGGCTCCCGTATGGCGCTTGGCGTTGCACAGGCAAGCGGTGGCCTTGACGCCAGTCTCAAGGAGCGCGTCACGCTCGCGTCGCCGGTACGGTATTCCCCGACGTCCTACGCAGTCGCAGTGACTATCGATGTTCCACGGCTCGGCCATATGGTCCCCGCAGCCTGAAATGGCGTCCACGATGGTTCTGCTTCCGCTAACGTTGGACACGTCATCTCCATTCCCACCTGGGCTCGCGATGAAGCACACCGAGGAACGCCATTTGTGCGGTGGCGACTCTCCCGAGTAGCTGGATGCGCTGCCGTCCCAGAGAAGATCAACTGCGGTGCGACGGGATACAACGACAACCATGGCTTGAAGGCTAGGCCGATTCGGCTGTCAGAGACAACGGGACGTGTGTCCTGTTCAGCTTCCGTGTTCGACTGCACGAGCGAGATCTCCCGGTGTCGCGCGGGCCGTTCGATCCCAGCGTGCACGAGGCAGTTTTCGTCTTCCTCTACTGTGTAGTTCATCTCTTTCCTTTGTTGTTATTTTATGATGATGATGATGATGGTTGTGATGACGCCTAAACTAATTAGCATTACCTGCGATACTAAGTGGCGACATTGCTTCAACCACGCATTACTCCAGTTATTAGAGGATAATCATCATTTGCTTTTCTTTTTTATCATGGAAGGCTGATTTACTTTGTTATTTTGTCATGTATCCTGCTATTCGCACTACGACTGCGTTATTTTTGCACCAGTATTCCAGAGATATCTTGCACATATCCACAGATGATATACCAGTGTTGTCCAGCAAATGCTAAGTCGGACTCCATCAACAGAGATGAGACATTTATTTTTATATATAGCTCGGTAGAGACGCCATTTGTATTGAACACCTTCCGTTGCGGCACTATGCCGGGGCCTAGAGGCCAGCGTTTCTTGATACCCCAGGGCGGAACTGGGCGCTGAAAAATTCTGTCCGTACCGCGGCTAATGGGCGTATATCCTGGGCGCATATCCTTGCATTATTGTTACTGTCATGTTAATCCCTTATTCTGTGGTGCCTAACCGATTATTCTGTGGTGGCCGATTCTTCTGTGGTAACCGATTATTCTGTGGTGGCTGATGTCACTGGAATTACGTGGTTAATAAATTATTCAATAATTGAATAAATCTGAAAAAGTTCACCGCGATGTTGCATCTGTTGCGGCGTGCAGTTATTGCAGCAAAATACAAGGGTTCGATAAGAATTGCGGTGGTCGCATTTCGATGGAGGCCACGTTCTAAAGGCCTGGCGTGGCACGTTGAAGGACTCCAGGAGGCGGACATTCCCGTAGTCCCCACTACGTCGTGCGCAAACAATGTCGTGGTTTCGGCGCGTGGTCAGGCACGGCCTGGGCGCCCTCTTGTAGAAAACCTGTGGTTTCTTCTAAATAAACTTGTGTACCACAACTATTGGCCCGATGGTACAGGGCTCTTCTCTTCACCTGTCACGCCGTCACCGCGATAATAGGAGGCTCGTAAAATTTAGTCAAAAACAGAATTCAACAGCAACAAAATGTATTTAATTATTGCTGGACACCAATACGGGCTCATAAATATATTGAAAGAAAGTAATAAATAATGAAAAAAGGACACTGCTAATTTCACAAATCCAGGCCGCTGAATCGTGTTATAATGGTCATAGGGGCAGCTGTGAAGACTAGGTGGCAGCGCTCACGTAGCCAGCGAATGGAGTTGATGTGGACGCATGCGGCCACGAAGGCAGTAGCGACTGCGATATGAGTTCCTCAGCTGAGATACACTTGTCAGAGGTGGCACAACCGATGACAGGTGTGCCTAGGGCAGCAGTGCCAAAGCACAATGCAGCAGTGCACTGCCGAGATGGTGACCGGCTTACCCACGATTCTGCACGAAACTACGTACAATAAGAAGGGTGTCAGGCAAAAAAGCCCGATTTCAAAACTAAAGAAAAAATAGGATGGGCTCCAATATGAGATAATCAAAGTAACATAAACTAGCAGTAATACAACAAAACGTAAAGTAAATTAACATAAATAAATATGCACGTTTTGAAGTGAAAATATCAAAAATGGCCCACTTCCATCATTCCTTATCAATTATTATACAAAAGGGGGCATAAGCATAATTAATGTTGTTAAAGCCAATGTAAGTTCATTAAACAATACGGACAGTGCGCTTGTTTTCAACTAAAATGTTGACAATGTTTTTGTTGCGTTAAACTTAAAGAGTTTAAATTTTCTTGTTCATGCTGAAAGCGTGGCATTAGTTGAGTATATTAGAACACAGCGTTGTGCAGCTCGTATAGATCAAGATATCTTTCCCTGTGCATAGGTTCTAGCTGCCTGTCTCGCTACCTGCCTGGCTACATACTCGAAGACAAGATAATTTAAACACTTGTCCAGGTCTGTCCATGGTCATTAAATTGTAGATATATATTATCAGCTACCATGTCTTGCAAACTATCAGAACATTTAATTAAATGTTGTTTAGGTGACTTTTTCGACCCTATTGCATTATTTGAGATGAAACAGGAGTGTCTTATTCAATAATTTGTAGTTATGTGAGACGCGGCTAACTCGTTTATTCAATGAATTTTTCGCAGCTCATGACGGCATGCATTTTGCCGATTACATATTACTCGATTTCCAGGAACTGTGCGACTTCGTCTCTCATGGACACTCCCCAATTGACTGGCAGGTGATACGTCGCACTATTCAGCTGAATGACGCGTTTTAATACAGAGCAACTGCGGACGTATTTCTATTGGGTCAAAATGGAGGAATCCATCGCAACTATCACGTGCTTCAATAAACTCGTGCTTTTAAACCGAAGACAATGAACAATGGATGCTTATTGCTACCGAAGTACATCCATCGAGCCGCCAAATTACACGTTGAAGTTAATGTACCCAGCGATTTTTAGATCTTTATAAATGAGGTACAAATGTTCCTTATATCCTTCCTTATCAGCGTTCCCCTTCCCCCTGAATACGCATGTTCGCCTCCGCACCCTCGCATCTAGGGCGGTGGCGCCATCTAGAATCGGTTAAGTGAAGTCCGAAGCATGGCATGCGCACGTATCAAGTTATTGCTTTCGTAATCTGGACGTACCGGATGATGCCGCAACTGGACCGTTGCCACTGGAACTTGGGGCGCGATCAGAGATTTTGTTCAGAGCAGAACGCGTTCGCCCGCTGCAACCTCATGAAGTGGGGCCGCGGCTCTCGTGCGCGCTGCGGATACAAAGCGATTGTAGGGATGGTAAAATCGATGAACGATTAATAGATTAATCGATTAAATTTACACCATTAATCGATTAATCGAATTAATCAATTCGGTACCCCCCGCCCCCCGAACTCCAGCACCGCTTGTTGGCCGTAGCGCATGATTGCGAGGTGAGCGACGGCAACACGCAGATGTCGAGCACATATTTCCACGCAACTAGGAGTTTTAGGCCCTCTAGCTTGCCACACACAACAGAGACGTGCGAAGGAGTTTTTGTTTACATATTTCAAAAGTACAGGCCAACTCGATAGACTTTATCTCCCTCGTCACCATCACTCACCCTTCATACAACACATCCTATCACCTCACTGCAGGTTGATGCAAACATGAAATATCTTTGGACGCAATTAGTCATAATAGACAGACACACAAGGCCCAACCTTTCTTTCTCTTTTCTTTTTCACTGTCTCGCACTTTTTTTGCTCGTCTTTCTCTGCCCAAACTCCCTCCCCACGCAGAGTGGGATGTCAGCGATATTTCAACGTCGGCTAATTGATTGATTGATTTGTGGGGTTTAACGTCTCAAAACCAGCTCTGATTATGAGAGACGCTGTAGTGGAGGTCTCCGGAAATTTCGACCACCTGGAGTTCTTTAACGTGCACTGACATCGCACAGCACACGGGCCTCAACATTTCGCCTCCATCGAAATGCAGCCGCCGCGGCCGGGATTCTATCCCGCGACCCTCGGATCTGCAGCCGAGTACCATAGCCACTAGACCACCGTGGCGGGGCTCAACGCCGGCTAACTTATCTGCCTCTCAATAAAGAACTCTCTCTAATAGAAGGAGCTCGGAGCCGCAGGCGGCAATACCCCATAGAGATAGAAATGAACTCGACCCGATCTCCGTCGCCTACACCATTTTATGTAACCCCCAGATTTTACATGCCTCTCGTCTAAGTGCCCACATTGTAATGTGCTCTACTTATTTCTTCACTGGTTCAGTGCTTATTGCCGTAATTAAAGATTATTCGTCACCAACGAAAGAAAGATGTAATGTATTGGAAGGTAGAAAGGGTGACGTGATCTGTACGCCCTTGCCTTCTACCCTACTTTGGGGACAACCCAACAGGGGAACAAGAGTGATGAAGCATGATGATGGGGATAAGAATCAGTGATCCGTATATACACAATAAGACATGACTGCTTGCGCAAAGGGGACATGGACGCTAGTAATCCCATTTCATTACGCTTGATACCAACTAGCCCAACTGACCGTCTTAACGCCCATATGCCCTTTGATAACTGTAATGCTAGCTTCCCTGCAATGCAGTTAGCCCTACTTATGGCAGCTATTCCCTTCTGCAAAACAGCGTGCTATGACGCGGAAAATGTCGACTCAGCTCTCTTGACATAGACACCCATAACAGTCAAACCCCAAGCACGTGTAACTGGGACCTTGCCTCCACTTGAAACGTGACTGGGGCCGACATTAGTTGGGCGAATATGCTGCGCAGGGAAACGCACTCGAGCACTATGAAAGAGGTCTAATAGTCGCATAATGGAAAGAAGCCACTTTAGCTGCATTCAAGTCTAATAGTCCCTTTTCACAATCCGCAACATTGCGCATTGGTATACCGAACGTCTAGCATCCAGTCCATTTCTATTGAAAAAATGACCTTGTAGCTAGCATTTGCTAATTATGTATGCTTGCCTATTTCGGGTGAAATACAGCATTCATTTATTGCTTGTACTCCCATGTCAGCCGTCTCCTGCTGTGGCACGAACGGAGGACAGTCGCGAAATACTATGTGTTCTAATCTCTGGTACATTAGAACAAGACGGCGAGATGGGCTAGTTGGTGTGCATTCATGTTTTAAAGCAAAAGCTTTTTAAGCGCACACGAAACGAAGACAAAAGAACTAAGAAACTGACTGGACAGCACTTTAAGAGCTGTCCTGTGAATTTCTTATTCTTCTGATACATTAAACCGCGCTCACAGTTCGAGCTGTACGTGCGATTGAAAAGGTGCGCGTAGCGCCGAGTTAAGTCGGCGACCACATGAAACCTGTGCAGTATACTGGCACAATTGACGTTTGTTCTAGCCGGGAGGAAAAACTCGTGTGACTATTTCCCGCAGACGCCTGCACTGATGGCCTGTTTGAGGCCAGTATGTCGCCGCGCAATCTCGCATGAGTGACCGCAAGGCAGAGAGCACGTCAGTTCGTGGTTATAGAATATCGAGGGCTTCCACGATATCTAACGGACAAACCGAGAAATGCTACCGTCCCTACAAGAGCGAGCGTCTTTAACTTTCCTTTCCTCCTCGCCTCTCTGTTTTTTTACCTTTCTGGGGATTTTCTCACCCTCGGCCACACTGCATGTTTCCGGTGCGACTTTCGAACTAGTGTGGTAGCCGAAAGCGCATCCGATTTCTGATCACTCTTGTAGGCAGACTTCGAGGAAATACGACCTGCTACCGAATCGTCCGTGGATCATGGCCACCCACAGAATCTTGGATCCTTGACAGCATCCAAAGACGACGGGCTCCCTGTGTTCAATGGGCGGAAGTGCGAATTTTCACGCAGCCGCTAATGCGCACGTGTGATCTCTAGCGCGTCGGGTGAATACTTGTGTCGATATCAAACACAAGCAACGACTCTCATACAACAAGGCGTCATTTTTCAAGCACTTATAAAAAATGTCGATTAATAGATTAAAACATCACAGCGAAAGCAATTACTCGATGAAAGGCTAAATCGACGAACGATTAACGAGTAATCAATTAAACATTTTAATCGACCATCCCTAAGCGACTGAGAGCAGCGCGGGCTTCCATGATTGGTCAGCCGCCCTTGTTTGAGTGGGTGCTGCTTTGCGGCTGGGTGGTCCATGAAATACGCGGGAACGGAAGGACGAAAGCAGCCAATCGGCAAGCGGTGAAAACCTAAAAAAATCACGAGCGTGTTTTATTGTCTTCTTGTAGAGAATACGCAACAAAAACAAAATATTTTTCGCTCTCAGGTAAAAGTGAATGCTTTATGCAAATAAAAAATTTGCTTTCGTGAGCCTAAATGCGTGACCAGCAAAGAAAACGTGGCCATGGAAAAACGTGGCCGTGCCCCGATGATCACGACCTAAGCGCGGCTTAGGCCCATGACAAGCGGTGAAAGCCGAAAAAAAGCCTTAAAGGGTCCCTGAAACGTCTTTTTTTACATTGCGTCACTGATTAGGCAACACAATTGTGAAATCATTCACTCCATAAATAAAGCGAAGCACCATTCTCTAATGCAGCTATGGGCTTATTTCTGTCGCCTTCCTCCTTACCACTGCTGTTCCTCCTCAACTCGATCAGCTGCGAAGTGCGCGCTAGCGACGACTGTGCCTCCCGCGTCAGCCGCCCTGCCGAGTCCTCCGTAATGACATAGCGCCCTGATATCTTTACTGTCGTTGCCGGCCTCGGCAGTGCTAGCCTCTGCAATAGAGCGCCGGGAACTCGTGTGTACGCCGCCAGGTGCCGCGACGATACCGTTGGCTGAATCGAAGGAGCACGTTGTAGGAGCACGTTGTTCGCAGTTAGGTTGGGAAAATTACGTGCACGTCACAAGTTAGGGGCCAATAAGCGGCCTCCCATCCATCGATCGATAGTCGGGGGCGTTTGAAAACGCATTTTGGCGAGCCGCTGCGATCTTTTGCGATGCCAGTGTTCAAAACCTTATTGTCAATTATACTAATGACTCGCTCTACCGGAGCTCCATGTTTCCACAAAATGGCCAAAATCGTTTCAGGGAGCCTTTAACACGTTCGCCAGCAACGATCTCTAATCCTTGGGGCTCGCAGTGATTGCATTCCGTGACAACGCAGTAACGCGCGTTGTTATTCGCGTCGTATAACCATGTAACGCCTCATTGCCAGTATAATGTAGCAGCAGAAAACGCAGCGGTGTGTCCACGCCGCTTATAGTGTGGCGGCACCGACTAAAAAAATTGGCCGCGTATCTCCGTGCTTCGCTGCAAATGTCGTCGAAAGACGATAGCCTTCTACCGGCCGTACTACATGAGTCCCGTTTCGCGTGTTTCTATTTCCCCCGAGGAGTTGCGCAAGCGAGAGGGAAAACGAAGAGACGCGAGGAGAGAAAGGGACCAGCCGGAGTGGCGGGCGGCCGTTCCGCTGCCTTCCGTTCGGCACGAGCATGAGATAAGGGCGCCATCTGGCCATGGTTTCGGGAAACGCAAGAAGCTTGCCTAGTACAGCAAACGTCCGCTTTTGCGCATCCTAACAAGCACTAGGGTCTTTAGAATTACGCATCTATGTATTTTCTACTAAAGGAACACACCGTCTAATACTTACGTATTGATGTTGCGCCTCAGATATGCGTAATATTTACTTTTTGGCCGCCTGTGTTCAGAAGTATGAAGGTAGCCACCAGTTCAAGCTGGGTGGTCGTTGAGGAAGGGGTTAACCTTTCGCAGCAGGACACACACACACACACACACAGACAGACAGACAGACAGACCAAAATTTCTGCGTTGAAGTATCCCAAGAAAGACTATCGTCTTTAAAAACAGTGCACAACGAAATCGACGGATGGTGAATGTCGCCCAATTGGGCGTGCACTGATGCCGCTGTCGCGCGGCATCTCGAGGTGCAATAAACATCGAATTACTTCCGCAAGCTGCATTACACTTTCGTATTATATTGGTTCGTATGGTGATAGTCGTTTTGGGGCTACCTAAACGCGAAAAACAGTCCATCTGTGTCTCGGCATGCCTGTCTATGTCACACGTTTCAACCGCCCAGCAGATCCAAACGGGCCGTGAACACCCAAGCACAAAACTACCCCTGGTGGACGAGGTCATACACATCAACATGATACAGCTCAAAGGAAAGCTCAGGCCTATTTGAGGCAACGTTCATGTACAGTCTGTTTCACACTTAGGGGAAATCTCGGAGCGCGTGGCATCGCGATGCGCCCGGCGCTGCTGTCGCGCGCTATCGCGCGCTGGCAGCAGCTCGCGCGTGCGCAGACGCTTCTGGTATGTAGTTTTGAACCGTGTCGTCTGCTACGGCAGCGCGCGCTGGCCGCATTGTCGGGCAGCGCGCGTATTTCATCGTTACTGCGGGAACTGGGCAGAAAATCTGCACTCAACGTTGCGCAACGCCAACATCTCTGCCTTTATTGACGATAATGGGTTCTATAAACAGCATTTGACAGCGTACCTTATTTGCTCTCTCTAAACGCCGTGGTACTGAGTGCGTTCACGTATATATATTCACCGTGTGTGTACCGCACTACGCTGCGGCGGAAAAGACACCATAATGAGCGCGCATAGTACGTAGTTTTTATTTCACGCTAAAGAAAACAAAGCACTCAACAGTGACTGCCGTGCAGCTGCACAGGTTTAACACAATTAAACTATTCACACAAAGAAATTGGAATGAGGTAAAACAGTCGAGCCCAGCTTATATATGTTGGCTTTTCAAGATCGTTTCTCGTCAAATCAACGCCACGCCCCCCGCGTCAACGAATGGGACGTGGTGCGATTGAACACATCGCTAACACTTTACATCGACTTCCATCCAGAATGAGCGGCGTTCAAAGCATCACGCGTGCATTTCGGCGCTGGCGAGCCAGTCCTCTCGTGTAATGAAATGTCATCGAGAAGAACCACGTTCAGGCTGCTGTCTTAACCTAGAGCATTTCTGAATCCGCTCGCATTTGTTTTATTGCGTTAAATCCGCATAGCGGAACGGCAGTCACTCTTGAGTCCTTTGTTTTTGTAGCGGCAAATGAAGACCACGCACGATGTGCGCTCATTATGATGTCTTCCTCGTCACAGCGTACTGCGGTGCAAACAAACACAGTGCAGAAATATACGTGAACGCACTCAGTACCACGGCGTTTCGAAAGAGCAAACAAGGTATGTTGTGAAATTCGGTTTCCAGAAGCCCACTATCGCCAAAACAGGCCGAGAGGCTGGCGTTGCGCAACGTTTAGTACAGAATATCGGCCCAGTTCCAGCAGCAACGATGATATGCGCACACTGCCCGACAATGCGGCCAGCGCGAGCCGCCATAGCAGACGACGCGGTTCAATACTACTTCCCATAAGCGTCTGCGCACGCGCGAGCTGCTGCCGCCGCGTGGTTCCAGCGCTGGCCGCATCGCGATGGCACGCGCTCCGAGATTTCCCCTAAGTGTGAAACAGACTGTACATGTACATGACCGTGATCAATCCGCAGACCTCATTTAACTAAGAATACACATTGGACTGGCTTTTACATTAGTAAATGAAAGATCAAAGCGTTAGAAATGGTGTCGAAGCAGGGACTTCACAACGTTTCTGAGAGTGGGAAGGGGGGGGACAATTATTGTCATTATTGTGTTTATTATTTATTTGTTCTCAATATTTGTCGATTAGAATTTATTTAAATTACATAATATACAATCCTAAATATTAGCTTTAATGCCATCGTTTATTGTTCTAATTCAATTTATCCGTATTAAATTTTACATACTTGCATCCTCGCTCATTTCGCTTTGGTATACATTTCAAAAATGGTCAGAAATTTCGGAAGTACTGGAAACCTGCGTCGACCGTGCAACCCGCGTGGTTGTGTGGTCCAGTGCTTTGGAAAGCACTGGACCACACAGCCACCATCCTAAAAGTTCTTGTGAAAAATTTGATTATTGCGTCAACGGTCGGATAGTGTGGGGGGGTCCTGCCCCCTCTGGAAAATTATTAGGGGACCGACCGCCCTCCTTAACCTCGCTCTCACCCCGGTTCCGGAGTTCCTGTCGATTCGTCTGCTACTGAGCGACCGCTTAGGTGGCGTTGGGATGAGAACGCGTGTCTTCAATTCTGACCAACGGCAGACGTGCGTGACTATTTTCGCAAACCTATAGGGACAGGATTAATAACTTGTTCACTGCGTTGAAATGTTCCCTGTGCAGTGGTCGAATATCGTATAAAGCTCTGGCCTCGGGTGATCTTCACCGTTCGATGTAGACATGGGCAAAGCGCCTCACTTGAGAACAGCTCAGGTCAATGTAATGAACCGGTTCATTTCCACGGCTCACCGGGTCACCTAAATGCATGGAGGTAAATGTACTAGGAGGGAGCGTTACCACGGGCGTACGGAGGAGAAGGGGAGGCAAGACGGGTGACTTGCGTCCCCCACCTCCCTCCCTTCCTGGAATTTCGTATAGTACTTTCTCTAAGCAGGACTCAGGGGCAAAGAAGTAGGCGGCTTGAAAGAAACACCACCTGTGCTCACTGCTAAATGCTCCCCCATCTCGCTCATGCACTCCTCTGAAAAAAGTTCTGCATATGCCCCTGAGCGTCATGTACGTGCTCCCAACACGTACGTTCTGCTAATACACGGAGCTATTGCGGCGCCACGCATATTTACTACAGTTACACAAGTAATTACAGCCGCACCAAGGGAGCCTTCGTTAAACGGATGCATTGATGAATTCCCCACGCTGTGTCCGTGCGAAGACCCTAGTAGATTCCCTAATAGTAGATTCGGGATCTCCTCTGAACTATCCAGAAAGCAACACTTGCCGTAGTGTTTCACTGCCTCGTGTCGGTACCTCTTGTAAATCAAGCACTTAAACGCGTGTCACTGTGAATGGACGCCATCCTGGAAGTCGTCAATTTACCTAAAATACCACACAGTACCCGTCACTCTGGGGCGCCATCATGTTGTGCCGTAAATTTGAAGAGACAGTCCTTAACCCATTGACAGAAACAAAGACGTCGGACAATATACGGGTGGCCCTTATTTATTTATTTATTTATTTATTTATTTATTTATTTATTTATTTATTTATTATACACAATTTCAAGGCCTACTTGGCACAACAGAAAGGTGTGGTGAAAATATACAATATTTGCGGTACAGAGCAAGAATGGAAGAATTAAACTATAAGGCACTTTGAATGGCAACTTTGAAGTTAGTGGTGTCACAAAGGGAGACTGTGGAGACGGGAAGGCGGTTCCATTCATTGGCGGTTCTTCCCCAAAAAGTAAGAATGGTACAAATTGGTTCGACAAGGTAGCACTTCAATTTTGTGTTGATGGTCGATATGAAACCGGGTGTGCTATAAAAGGTTTTCTTTAAGAGGAGGGTTTAGGCAATATATTCTATGAAAAAGAGGGGCGAGAATACTTGCTACGTAATGAGAGGTGAGGCAGATCTAGTGCTCTTTTCATGGACGTGATGCTAGAATGACGAGAATAATTTGAGAGAATAAAACGGGCGGCGCGGTTCGAAATGCTTTCAAGGGAAATGACGAGATTGTTGTGAGCAGGGTACCATATGGCACAAGCATATTCTCATTTCGGGCGGGCGAGAGTTTTATGTAGAGTAAGCTTTAGTGAGGCGGGTGCTGATGCAAAGTTTCGTCTCAAATAGCCTAAGGTTCGGTTAGCATTGCTAGTGACATATTCAACGTGGATGTTCCATGAAAGGTTGTTAGTGATATACAGGCCATTACACTTAGATGACTTAAAAATAGAACAGATCAAAACTCAACGAAGTGCGATCATACAATGATATTTTTGCAACGTGCGCGCCAGGACGAAATAAAATGAAGCCTTAATTGATTCAACACAGCATATTCGCTTTATTGATGTTGTAATAATGCGCGCTCAGGAAGTTCACATGACTGGATGATATGGGTGACATATTTATAACTATACTAATGAGCACTCGCGAATACCAGCAGTAAATTACGTTGTTCACCTGTTGTCTTAAAATAACGCCGAATACTCTTGTAGAGCCCGTCGTCGAAGTGTCGCACCACCTTACGATGAACTGCTTCACGCACCGCCCACAGCGAGCGAGCTGCGAGTAGCGCGAGTCAGCCCACGGCGGCCAACACTCGTCGCTGTCGTCGATACTTCTGACAGTGCGTATGCATGCGTCTGGATAAAAACATGCAGTGGCCGGTACGCACCCGCGAAGGAAGCTGGTGGCAAGGAGGTTGCGACTCGTGTGAGCAAGGGCGGGAGCGCAGTTGCTTTCTTCCACCGCGAATTGAGGCACGAAAGTCGCACAAAGAAGACCCAGCGCACCCCTATCGCGGAAGTGACGGAACGCGTGAACTCGAAGTCTCGAATGGAATGGTTGAGCCAACGCCAAAGGTCAATTCGTTTCACCTGCGCTTTATGAACCGGTTCACAGTCGTCCTACACCGCGGATGGATGGATGGATGCTATGAGCGTCCCCTTTGTAACGGGGCGGTGACTTGTGCACCACCAGGCTCGTAGAACTTTTTTCTCCCCTCTCTTTAAATTTTCCTCATGCCTTTTAAATTTACTTCAATCAAATCGATCATACTATAGCAAAAACGGAAATTCATAGCCCAGTTCCCTGTCCCTTATGGCAGAAAGTCCATATTTTTTTATAATTATTTTTGTCCGTTCTCTCTAGTTTTCTGCCACCAGTATTCTAACCGTCTCTTACTTATTTCAATCGCGGCTATGTTCAGCTTCCCGTTGTTCGCCCTAAAACCCAAGGCTTCCTGTAGGGTGGTGCCCAAACGTACACCTGGGTGGATATTTCCGCATTCAATCAGAACATGCTCCGTCGTTTCCCTATCTTCCTCGCAGCATGTGCATTTTTCCTCTTCTTTACTGAATTTCGCTTTATTCAGGCAGCCCGATCTCGCTTCAAACAATAAAGCGCTTCCTCTTGAATTATCATAAAATGCCTCCCTCTTTATTTCGTTTTTGCCCTCTCGGTAGTTATTCAGAGTCGGTTTTTTTTCCATCGCTGCCCTCCAGTAAATCTTCTCCGCCTCTCTGACTTTTCCCTTTACGCTCTTTGTTGTCAGTTCTCTTAGAGCCGTATATTTACTGGTGAGCCTCCTAGTTCTCTTTCTCCACTGCGTGTCAACGCTCTTTCTATATAAATAGCGGAACACCTTCACTGCCCACCTACTCTCTTTCATATTCCTTAGCCTCTCTTCAAACCTTATTTTGCTCTGCGCTTCCCTTGCCTCAAAACTCGCCCATCCCATATCGCCCTTTACAGCCTCGTTTGTCGTTTTCCCGTGGGCACCCAACGCGAGGCGTCCCACAGTTCTTTGATTCACATCCATTCCTGATTGTATCTCTGGCCTCATGCACACCACTGAGTTCCCAAATGTAAGCCCCGGTATCATTACCCCTTTCCACAGACCCCTAAGCACCTCGTACCTATTGTGTCCCCATAACGCTCTGTGCTTCATTATTGCTGCGTTCCTCTTTCCCTTTGCTGCCAAGGCTTTTTCGTGTACCTTCATGTATCTATCATCCTCATTTACCCATACGCCAAGGTACTTGTATTCGCAGCGTCGATTCAGCCGACGCCCCCTAGAAGGGTTTCGAAACATTTCTATAGACCCTTTTCGTAAAAGGGCGCCTCTAGCGCCAAACGCGCGAACTACAGCTAGCTGTCATGATGAGGGCACCCTAGCTAGAGTGTACTAGAACCCTAGCAGAAGACGCGAGCCTCGGCGAATGTCGACGCGCGAGTGCGTGGGATGTACTGAATTACTCCTGCTTGTTCTTGGGGTTCCTTATTGTTCGAGCCCGTTGTACGATAATCCAAACGGGCCACATTCCGACGTGCTAGCGTTGAGAATGCCGTGACGAGAACAGTGAAAAGGTTATAAGTGTAACTGGAAACTAGAGGAGCTGTGGCGCACCACACGTGGTTAGAAAAAGATGCGCGTATTCCCTTTCATTATGTAATGGCCGTGAAGATAACTTTGTGATTGACGATATGTAAACTGATTCGTTTTGCTACAATCTTAGATTACTGGCCAAGTTTATGTCCACAGACGACCGCTGTCACTCAAAGTGGTGTGGCACTTCAAGCGGATCTCTTCTAGCCCAGATTATGTGAACCGATTCTTGTCTTGTTTATTATTATAACGGGCGGTATGTCTGAAGCTTTCTGCACGTCACAATGTTTTTCATTACCTCTGAGGTTGGCCGACGGCTTTTTCTTACAGACAAGAATGAATGAAAGCCTAGCCTGGTACGTCTCCGAGTTATAAAAACCTAAGAACAGACGCTGATGGGCTCCCATTCGTAAACGCGCTGCACATAGGAAAGTTTCATTGCGACAAGGTAAGGTTTCTTTTTTTTTCCAACATGCGGTGGACTGCGATGCGCGCGCGAGCCTGAAAGTTCACCAGGGCTGCCTGAGCCAAGGGCGACTGCAAATATATCAGACGCAGGAAAAAAAAATAGCAGTGCGCGATTTTTTACGCCGTGACCGCAGCCATGAACAGTATCATGAATAACAGCACAGAATTTATCGGCGCATACAATTAACGTTGACAATCGTGTCAGGAAAGCGATTACTCAGACATATTCGGCAAGTTCCCTTGCAGAGTTCGTCACTAAGGTTAAGCCAAGCCTTATTCGGCATCTTAATTCTCACGTCGATTTTTCTTTTTTACCTTCGGTCACGTTGTATAAGCTTTTTGCCAGCTAGGCGGACAGTGATTCATGCCGTTTGGAGGGGCCCGGGAAATGACTAATAAAAACAACCAAACCATGAACTTTATTCAAAAACACTTATTTCCTGCTGCGGCAGCGAACGACGACCCTTGAAACAGGATGGTGCCTCCTCGGTTTTCCCTGCAGGAGAAAAAAAAAAGCATCCATAAACGGTATGAACACAAACGTCGCCGCGTATGCATAGCACCGCCAGCATGTTTATGTGCACGCGCAGAACGGTAGCGACTCACCTTTATTGTTTCTAGGAGGCACGAAAAGTTGATGTCGCGACTCAAATGTCGCCAAAATGCGGCGAGCCCTTATTATCGTCCCGGTGGTGCCAGGTGTCGATGGTGCACGCTGCCGCAGACGTTGACGACACACACTTGCAGGTTTATCATCGTCCTGCGACCGAGCTACTGTGCCCGACCATCGCGTTAATGGGCACAAAATACCATTCACTGTAGAGGAGAAGCGCTTGGGAGGCACGAACACATTGCACGAAAAGCACGTTCGCAAATACAGCGATGAGATTTCGGCGGATCACACGGGAACCAGCTGCCAACACACAAGCGCCATGCCCCCGCTCTGCAGCGAAACCTTCATGATGGCCGCTCGCGAACCCAAAATGCCTTGCAAAGCGAAACTGACGAAAAGCCCACCACCAGGTGCCGTATTTATGAAAAGGGTCTATAGTAGGATACAACTTAAAAAAAGAGCAGTTGGCAACAAGAGCAGACAGACCACGCGTCTACAGTGTACTAGAATATATTCTAGTACACTGTAACATCGTGTGGGAGGTTACCTCCCACACGATGTCTACAATTAAACCTTCGCCCTCAGTGTCCAGCAGCTGCAGAACATCTGTCCATGGCGGCGGTCAGCTCTGTGAAGCAGCAGAGGGCAGTAACAGTCACTGGACCCGGACAGGCCGCCACTGGAAACTAAACATTGGAACGTTCAATCCAAGATCCCTCTCCAGCGAAGCTAGATTAGCGGAACTACTCGAGGAACTAGAAGGAGTTAGTTGGGACGTCATTGGCCTTAGCAAAGTTAGGAGACCAGGTGAAGCTTACATAGTCTTCAACAATGGACATGTCCTCTGCTATAGAGGATTACCCCAAAAGAGAGAATATGGCGTCGGGTTCCTAATTCACAACGATATAGCGGGTAATGTGGATGAATTCTACAGCATTAACGAAAGGGTAGCATGCGTCGTAGTAAAGCTAAATAAGCGGTATAAACTTAAGATAATCCAGGGATATGCGCCAACAACGAGCTACGACGACGAACAAGTGGAGCAGTTCTACGAGGATATCGAATTAGCAATAACGAAAGTACGCACGCAATACACTGTAGTCATGGGGGATTTCAACGCTAAAGTAGGGACAAAACAAAGTGGAGAGCAGGCGATTGGCAACTACGGAGTCGGCTGTAGAAATGACCGTGGGGATATGCTCGTGCAATTTGCCGAAAGAAACCGACTCCGAATAATGAACACGTTTTTCAAGAAACACAAGAATAGGAAGTGGACGTGGAAAAGCCCTAACGGGGAAACAAAGAATGAAATCGACTTTATAATGTGCGAACAACCAGGTATAATTCAAGACACAGAAGTAGTGGGGAAGATAAAATGCAGCGATCACAGATTAGTAAGAGCAAAGATTGTACTCAACTTAAAGAAAACAAGAACTAAATTATTCACTAGAAAAAAATGTAATCTAGAGGTAATCGGATCGAAGAACGAAGAATTTAAAGTCGCCCTAAGCAACAAGTTCGAGGCCTTAGGCGAAAAAGGTGACGATGTAGAAGAAATAAACAAAACTCTAACGAAAACAATCCTTGAAACAGCGATAGAACTCGGGGGCAAAACAGCAAAGCAAACAACAAATAAGCTGTCCCAATCTACCAAGGACTTAATAAAAAAACGTCAACAAATGAAAGTAACTTCGCCCAAAGATAAGATTGAATTCGCAGAACTATCAAAGTTGATCAGTAAAGCCAGGCAAAGAGATATAAGAAATTTAACACGAGAGAAATAGAGAAAGCAGTAGAAAAAGGCACCAGCATTAAATCGGTCAAAAAGAAACTGCACTTAGGACAAAATAAAATGCATGCGCTAAAAGATAAACAAGGTAACGTTATCAATAATTTCAACGAAATAGTAAAGGTAGCAGAAGATTTCTACTCGGAACTGTACAGCTCTCAGACAGACCATACAACCTTAAAAGAAATAGAATCAGAGGAAGATACTGAAATTCCATGTATAACCACTGACGAAGTAAAAAAAGCTGCTAAAGGCATGGCCCGCGGTAAAGCAGCCGGTGAAGATGGTATAACAGCCGACTTGATCAAAGACGGAGGAGATGTTGTACTTGAAAAACTTGCATCGCTCTTCACGAAATGTGTCAAGACATGTAGTATACCGCGCAGTTGGAAAAATGCTAATATAATCCTTATCCACAAGAAAGGTGACATAAAGGAGTTAAAGAATTACAGACCAATTAGCCTACTCCCAGTAATATACAAGCTATTTACAAAAGTAATTTCTACAAGAATAAGAGAAACCCTCGACTTTAACCAACCGAGAGAACAAGCTGGTTTTAGGAAAGGTTACTCGACAATGGACCACAGCCACGCTATCAACCTAGTAATTGAGAAGTACGCCGAATATAACAAACCTCTTTATATGGCGTTTATCGACTACGAGAAAGCATTTGACTCCATAGAAATACAAGCAGTTATAGAAGCTCTACGACGACAAGGGGTACCTGGCGTATACGTGAAAATCATAAACAACATATACAAAGATTGCACAGCCACACTACTCCTACATGAGAAAAGCAGAGAAATCCCGATCGAGAGAGGTGTGAGACAGGGAGATACGATAACCCCGATGCTATTCACTGCATGTTTAGAGGAAATCTTTAAACGTCTAGACTGGGAAGACAGGGGAATTCGAATACATGGAGAATATCTCAGCAATTTAAGATTTGCAGACGACATTGTACTCTTTAGCAATGATGGAGACGAACTACAAAACATGATTAATGACCTAAACAGGGAAAGTATTAAAATTGGGTTAAAAATGAATAGGCAAAAGACCAAAGTTATGCTCAATAGCCTAGCTAAGGAACAGGAATTTACAATCGACAATGAACCCTTACAATGTGTAAACGAATATGTATACCTGGGACAGTTAATAACAGGAACTCCCAACCACGAAAAAGAAATTCTCCGTAGAATAAGGATCGGCTGGAGCGCATTCGGAAGGAATTACGAAATCATGACTGGAAACTTACCGCTCTCACTAAAGCGCAAAGTATTCAATCACTGTATCCTCCCAGTACTAACGTACGGCGCAGAAACGTGGAGGATAACTAAAAGACTAGAGATGAAACTAAGGAGCGCGCAACGTGCAATGGAAAGAAAAATGATAGGGGTAACGCTAAGAGACAAAAAACGATCGGAATGGATCAGAGAACAGACAGGAGTAGCCGATATTATTATATCAATTAAAAGAAAGAAGTGGACCTGGGCAGGACATGTCATGAGGAGAACAGATAACAGATGGACAGTAAAAGCGACGGAATGGATACCAAGAGAGGGAAAACGCAACAGAGGCAGGCAAAGGGTTAGATGGAGCGATGAAATTAAAAAGTTTGCGGGCGTAAAGTGGAACCAACTCGCTCAGGAGAGGGTGGAGTGGAAATCGATGGGAGAGGCCTTCGTCCTGCAGTGGACCTAAATAGGCTGATGATGATGATGATTATGATGATGATTATGATGATGATGATGACACTGTAACGCGAGTCTGTGTTACGCCGCCAGCCAATCACGGAAGCAAGCAAAGTCGTCGTCATTGGACCTTTTCAAAATGGCGCCGTGTATGCCTTCGGTACCTGCGAAGCGTCTGCTCTTCTAGATTCCTCCCGTCGGTAGAAGCCATGAGATGTGGAAGAAGCATCGGCAAAAATGTGTGGAGGCTGAAAGTTTCAATCTTAAAAAGACCGCGGTGGAGTTGAATTCGCTTCCGACCCCTATTTACGTATGAAAATTCAACGAACTGAGTTGAAAAATTCGCTTGGTGGTGCTTGTGGCGCTCGTCTGGGTTTTCATTGCAAGCGTTATATTTCAGCTAAATAAGGAGTTCGTCTTTTTGCGTTCCACTCTAATAAACAAAAGAATAGATATAAATTTATGCACTTAGCTTTTACTTTTGCCATTAGCGCTTTATTTTGGTTGCACAGATTGTTCGAAGTAGGAACTATTTGCAGCCTCGCAGAGGAACAGTGGTTGGTGATTATGAGGGTGTGGGAGGAGCTCCACTGCTGACTTGAGTTGTATCCGACTGTTGGCCTCCACATCGAACACAGTCGACGCCTAGCGGCGAGTGGTCGAAGCTCCCAAGTTTGGGTAGCTCATCGCGTCATCTGTTAGCCACTGCGCTTTTACATGCGTGTGTACGTCACACATATCCTCCAATATGTTTGTTCCCTGAGCCGATGCAGTGTTGAATGCTTTCACGTGTTCTTATCGAAGCATAAAAGTATTGGTTATAGTATTATCTGGCACTGCACTGCAGTGTTTGCTCTTAAAATCACTGAGTGCCTGTGTCGTGAGCGTGATATGTCATCGTCGCACCTCCTGTTCGGTGCTGCTGCTGTGCATTTCAAGTATACGCCCAAGTGCACTTAGTGTCCTTGTGAATAAGTTAAGCGGGAAGAAGCAACGTCTAAATGCAGTGCTGCAGCGATATTGTCTCGCGATATGATTGTGAGCATGAAGGAAAGTAGCCGATGGTTTCGCTTGAAGACCACATCTGTTTTTTTTTTACGTGCGCACAAAAATAAACATTTTCTTGTCACGGTCACGCAATAATAATGGGAGGAAAGCGATCTGTTCTGAGCTTTAAAACCTTTACTTAACATAGGCATGTGTCAGAAATCGTGACAGGCCTTAAGCGGCCTATGCTGTCGCGTGGCTTGACTAACTGAGCCAGTTAACTGTCTTGCGTTTCATGGCACATGGCATGTAACGCATTTAAATGCAGGTACGCTTCTGAGTGACACTGATGAGTACACAAGCTCTACTTCAACGCCATGCGCAGTAACAGTCCTTTTTTTGCTGTTGTAGCCCATAGAAAAAAATGAGCGCGAACACAATACTGAACACTTTCAGTCGCGTAATAACAATGCCAACATTATAGACAGAGGAGAACTTAAATATGGTGAAGAAAAATGGACAGAGACAACTGCCAAGGAAGTCAAACTGTGAGGCTGGTGATGTCAGTGTCCCGTTGAAGAGCATATCACGTTTCCTTCAAAAGCAATAAAAACATGACAGCTCCCATGTGCAATGGGAATCAAGGAAATGCGTAGCACGCATCAGGAACGTTAAATGGATCTGCATTGTTGTCTCGCTATACCGATATGGTACATATGAAGACTGTCGCATGTAGACCGCGCCATGCATGTCATGATTTTCATGTTATGACCTGTCATTTATGTTCGTCGTGCATTCATGTTGTGGCATACCAATTTTTCGTGTACATCCCATTAACAAAAAGGCCAGGAGAGCACCGAGACCGTGTCGTGTAAGTCATGCCGCTCTTGACATGCATGTCATCATTTTCATGATATGACCTGTCATTTATGTTCGATCATGTAGTCATGTTGTGGCATACCAATTTTAGCATACATCCCATTAACGAAAAGGCCAGGAGAGCACCGAGAACGTGGCGTGTAAATCATGGCCTTCATGACATCCATGTCATCATTTTTGATATGACCTGTCATTTATGTTCCATCGTGCAGTCGTGTGGTAACATACGAAATTTAGGATAGATCCCATTAACGGAAAGTGCAGAATAGTACCAAGACCGTGGCGTGTAAGTCATGCCGCTCTTGACATGCAAGTCATCATTTTCATTCATGACTTGTCATTTATGTTCATTGTGCAGTCACGTTGTGGCATACCAATTTTCGTGTACATCCCATTAACGAAACGGCCACAAGAGCACGGAGACCATGGCGTGTAAATCACGCCGCGCATGACATGAGTGCCATCATTTTTCATGATATGACCTGTCATTTATGTTCGATCATGCAGTCATGTTGTGGCACACCAATATTAGCATACATACCATTAACGAAAAGGGCACAATAGCACCAAGACCGTGGCACGTAAATCATGCCGCTCATGACATGCATCATGATTTTCATGTTATGACCTGTCATTTATGTTCGTTGTGCACTCATGTTGTGCCATACCAATTTACGTATACATCCCAATAACGAAAAGGGCAGGAGAGCACCAAGACCATGGCATGTAAATCATGTCATTCATAATATGCATGCCATGATTTTCATGTTATGACCTGTCACTTATGTTCGTCGTGTAGTCATGTTGTGCCATACCAATTTACGTATACATCCCAGTGACGAAAAGGGCAGGAGAGAGCCAAGACCGTGGCATGTAAATTATGCCGATCATCACATGCATGTCATTATTTTCATGTTATGACCTGTCGTTTATGTTTGATCATGCAGTCGTGTTGTGGCATGCCAATTTTCGTGTAGATCCCATTAACGAAAAGGCCAGGAGAGCACGAAGACCGTGGCATGTAAATCATGCTGCTCATGACGTGCATGTCATGATTTTCGTGTTATGACCTGTCGTTTATATACGTTATGTAGTCATTTTGTGACATTCCAAATTTCGTATACGTACCTTTAACGAAACGGCCAGGACAGCACAAAGTCGTAGCCGGCAAGATAGATAGATAGATAGATAGATAGATAGATAGATAGATAGATAGATAGATAGATAGATAGATAGATAGATAGATAGATAGATATGCTCAATGTTGCAGAAGTTCGCTAAGAAATGCTTCGCATTTAAAAAAGTATTGCCTGCTTCCTACAGGCAATACTTTTTGATGTTCGATTAAACGATGCGTGTATCACCGTTTGAATGCAATTAATGCTTTTATTTAGCTATACAACTGCCTCAAACCGCTCACAACAGAGCGTCGTTGTGTACATTTCAAAGCGCGCTGGCGAAGGCTTATTCACACTCACGCGGTGAACGTGCTGCCAGTGCTGCCATCTACATGTCGATGTCGAGGCCAGTTGGAGGTGTTGGCACGGCTCACTGAGCCAGAGAGAAGCGGCTTCCGCTCGCCCAAAGAACCGGTGATTACTTGTACTGAGCCGTGGATCACTCGATGTTTAGAAGGAACCGCTCAAAATATCCGGCTCACCCCTCAACGACCCATCTCTAGTTCGACGCAATGAAAAGAAACGACTCATCGTAATTACTTGTTGCTGTGTAAAACTTTCAGTGGGAATGCAATATATATTAAGCGGAGTTTACGTGACGCGTCACTTAGATTAATGAAATTCGGTCATGTTGCCTTGCAAGCCCATACCCCGAAATACAAAGAGGTGATTGCGTATACCCTTGTGGTGAATAATGAAAGCGATTAATTAGCGCGCATAACCCTAAGTGTTCTGCGGCCTAGCATTTACACGTATTCACAATTACGTAACCATGTTACGCCTACAAAATTGTATCATCGAATTGAACATATACGTCGTCGCAGGTGCTCACAGTCGGGCAGAAAAGCGTGCGTACCGGTCCTCACCTGTTATTATTCGTCCTCGGTTGAGATCGATGAGCTTTTTCTTTCTCAATCGCTAACTTCTGACGCGTTCTGGCGCACGAGTGTTTTTGCTACATATGTTCTTATACGAAAGCTTATATTGTTTCAAGCTTTACACAAAACCACACCTGCCTCATTCGCCAATTGCGGGACGACTGTTTCATTCTACTAACCTACCTTTCGCATGTACAAATGGGGTGCTTTCTAAATTATGCCAGGTGCTGGTGTACAGCAGCATAAAGTCCCTGAAAAATAACTTTACACCAAATGCATCCAGCTGCCACTGCTGCAAGAAACCATTCTTTAGGTTTGTTGCACCGCTGTTTCTACTCTAAGTGATTATTCAAATACCAAAATTGAAAATCTATTCTTTGTACACTTATTTCTCAGATATTGTGCATTTTGCAGCCCTTTACGCCGGCAAAAGTAGTAGCAGGAGGGCTCAAGCAGACGACAGCGAACAGGTGAATACTAGCGCCGTGCCGCTCATAAGTTCCGCCCCTAGTGGTGCAAATGGTGAACTAGAACAGGCGCTAATGTGTGGGCGATCTATAGAGTTCAGTACACGGCCACTCGATTCGAAACGCACTATCCTGCATGCGGTTACTGCAGCTTAAAAAAAAGAGCAAAGGAAAAAAAAGCCTCGCTACTACTGAACGCTACTACTTTACATTATAACTAGCTAAGTAAAGCAGTCGTCACAATTATTCGCCTCCTTTGTGATAGATAAGATGTTGATATCTTGCGGCTGATGCGATTATTATTTATCGGGGCAGTTTTAAAGTACCCGCTTTGAAACGGGTACATTCATAGGGTACAGACAATGGACACTCCTTAGGTAAAGATCAGGACCAAAGTTGGTTCTGAACGAACAAACAAGTAACAATGCAGCTGAAAAAAGAATTGAAGCCAACATTAACTCAACCGCCATACATGCATTAGTTATTTTTTCGTTTACAGCTTTATTGAAAAAAATCACAGCATATTCACGGGGTGAATGATGATGAGTGGGGCGAAGCTCCGGAAGGAATCATCGGTAAAGCGTGAAACTCTTCCGTGGAATTCGCCCCACCATTAAATGTGAAACACTTGAGTAAATGTCATCAAACTATTATAACATTTCGCATCTTTCATCATCAACTACAAGTACCGCCATCTAGTTTTATAACATCTCGCGCATGCTACGAATCCTCACGGTTCAACTATGCACAATGCACAAGTGAAATCTCCCACCGGCACTTCATTGCAAGTCAAGATGCAGTGCCTATATATATATATATATATATATATATATATATATATATATATATATATGGGTTGCCGGTGAACGCTTCTCCAACGCGAGCAGTCGGTATTTCTCAATCAAGAAACTCGCTAGGAGACGCTGCCTGCGCCAACGTTGTCTCTCGCGGGCGAGCGCGTGCCGGGAGCCACGCGCTCGCCCTCGGCGCGTGCGTGCCTCCCGGCAGGCACGCGCCGGTGGCTACCTACTACTAGGGACGCACGACCCACGCCTTAAGGAGCTTCGCCCCTAAAAGAGCGGACGTAATTGCATATCAATGTCATCATCAGCTGCAACTCGCCTCGCGTGCGTTCCAGTACTGTAGTTCCAGGTAGCTCGTGTCATACATCTAGCATGTATTTCTCGTGCTGGCTGAACCAACGCCTCCTCTAGCAAAGATGCCTGCCGCGTGAGCCAAAAACCGGCTGCCCGACCCTTTCCCTCCTTCCTCGTTTCTGATGAGGGCAGTAGCTGGCGATCCTTGCGGCGGCCGCTTGCAACACACCCCAGCCCCATTGAAAACAATGGATGGATGGATGGATGCTATGAGCTTCCCCTTTGTAACGGGGCGGTGACATGTGCGCCACCAGGCTCGTAAGAAGATTTAAGAACTTTTTTTTTTCTCTTTTATAGAAGGTAGCGCCATCTCTCGACAAGTGGCCACAACTGAGGGCAGCGTCGCTACAATGGGTAAGCGAGCAACGCAGCAGGCATCTTTCTAGAGGAGGCGTTGGCTGAACGCGATTCGTCGGGTGCTCGTGACGGCCACTTGACGGTTCGAATTCGCGAACTAGGATGGCTAGAACGGGGAGGTGTGAAGAGCGGCCGTTCCAAGCTGGCCCCACTCCGCGATCCCGTTGCGGTGGCGCTGGCGTAGGGGGCGCCTCATGCATCTGTGGCGTCTGCTAGCTTTCAGGCCCTGCTAAAGTGGCTAGCGCAGCGCTCCCGCTTTATTCGCGCTTTAACAAGCTCTTAATCTACTTGAATATTAAACATCATATTTCCATAATGCAACCGTTCTTTGATAAGCATTATTTAGAATGTACCACAGCGCTTTGGTGAGGGGGAATAAACTTTATTTAAAGCAAGTTTCGGGCGAGACGGTTTACTGAAGAAAAAACATATAGTCTTCAAACGATTCTTTACCGCATTTACGGTGTCTATAAAAGCTTGCTCCGGTGGGCGGGTGGTGCCTTTCGACTTTAGTTCGCGAAGATTAATTGCTCCAGCACCGTGCGTTTATAATGGCAGCGCACTTATCATACTTTTATACATGCTCCTAAATAATGCGATATTGCTGCGTCCATTTCTGCCTAACTTGGTTTTTAAGTAGTCGATGCCAAAGTTGCATTACTCTTATGGTCTTGCAGTTTCAGAGACGTGATGTTGAATGTTGTTGAAATTGAGACGACTCTTCAATAGCATTAACAGTTTTATTAGCAAATATTCACAAGGAAGTGAGTGTTGGGTGTTCTTTGACGTTGTACATAGTTTCACCCTCTTGAATTTTTGTCTCGCTTTCAGTCTGATTGAGCCCTTTCATAAAGAAACGAGCACGCGTGATGCAGAAGAATCTCACCACATGATTTAGTTAATTCTTCACAGTGCTCAACACTATCAGTTTCTGGAATGTTGCTGCTTACGACCTCCAAAAGGCCGCGAACTATCTTTGAATGTAGGCGCATGGTGCTGAAGTTACGTGTCAGCCTCCTTTCAATTTCCTCTATCAGATTGTACATTGACTCTGATAAATACAGAAGTACCCCAAGATCCCATTCTTCTCCTGTAGCACTGTTCCTAGGAACAATGCAAGCTTTCTTGCAAACACAGCTTAAATTACGTGGTATTCTGAACTCCTGACCTCCCACAATATGCACGAACTCTCGCATGATGAATCCGTAGACCAAACAAGAAAAAAAAATATTCCGATAAAATGTATCTCTCTAAAGGCAATAAACTGGTTTTGAAAGAAAATGCCACAAAGCGTTTAATAGCTCCACTTGACCATGTTTGGCAAACATGCACACAAAAACCTCTGTTAAGTGGGCTAAGGACACTTGCGCTGCGTCGAAATAGTTTTTCGCAGACAGCGGAATCCTCCTGTATAGCTCTGTCGGCCCTTAGGATGGCCCGCTCCCACATGGCGAATCTCTTTGCATGCCTGCGCAAGGAAGTGACACTTTTCCGCGCACAGAGTTGCACCGCGGCACTAAGCAAAATCGCTTTGTCTTCTCTTTTTGTTTTTTTTTTTGTAGATGGCTTTCCTCACTGGGCATGCCAACACATCATCATTATCATCAGCCTATCTTATATCCACTGCAGTACGAAGGCCTCTCCCAATCCTTTCCATCCTTGCCTGTCCTGTGCGAGCTGATTCCATTTGACACCTGCGAGTTTCTTGATTTCGTCCCCCATCTTACTCTCTGTCGTCCGCGGCTATGCTTGCCCTCTCTTGGTGTCCATTCCAGGAATTTTCAAACCCACGTGGAGCGCCGACAAAACTGCTACAGTTACTGCAGCAGCATCTGCTCGATGCATCTGCTACCGTCTCCCCCGCGTTGGCATGAGGCGGTCCCGATCGTCGCGCTAATTTTCAACCTGGCGGAGAGATCGCGCACAGGGTCCTCTCCGGGTGAGGGAAACGGCGCTGGCTGATCACACCTCCCATTCTAGCCATCCTATTGATGATGAAGTTTTGGTTCGGTTGAAAAGGACGCTAATTTCTGTAGCCCATGCAGGGAGCACGGCTAAGCAGGCTAAGCGCCCGTAGGAGTGGGGGAAAGGGAGTGAAAGAAATAGAGAGGAGAGAACGGCCGTAGTGGAGGGCTCCGGAAATTTTGACCACCTGGGGTACTTTAACGTGCACTGACAACGCACAGTACACGGGCCTCTGGCATTTTCGCCTCCATCGAAAACGCGACTGCCACGGCCGGGATCGCCACCCGGTCAGTAGACGGAGCCCATGCGGCGTTGCAACGGTTAGTTTAGAAACTGGTTTACCCCGACATAGGCCTAACAGCCAGCGATGTATTTCCATGCCGCGGACGCGAAATCGAATCTCTGACATCGGTAAAAAGCATCGAAGCGGTAGCATTATTCTGGTGTGTAAATAAGTACATGCAGCTTTTTTTGGGGGGAACACGTACATGTCCCCCCCCCCCAAAAAATGTGTGTAATCAGGTTTCATTCGTTTAGGTGTATGAAAGGGTGATTCTCCGGTGTAGTGCGACTGTCTCGCTTCTTTCCGAATGCAATGTCAAGATGACGCAGGAGATGTCGGTTTTCAGTTCCGGTTTGAGTTGCGTTCTATTCCCCCCCCAGGGGGTGTTGTGCAGTCCTTTATAATCACTACCCCCCCCTCTCAATAAACGGCTTTTCCGCTCGGGTCCTGGTTGCGTCTACATCGCAGGCCGGCTGCTCCGGCGCGCTGGTTTCCTGCCTGCGCTGACGTCCCTGAGCGACGAGGTCCACGGATCCATCTGCATCTACAATTTAGGTGAGCATCGGCTCATTTTACTGCTGTAGTCGCCGAGCCTCGACTGTTCTTTGCCTCACCTCTACTTTATTTTTCGACTTTTGTGAACTTTGAGTTTCCACGAGGCCTGTCTCGCGTCTCTTCGGTTCACTTCCGGCCGGCACCCCTTTTCTGCAAAATGTACGCTGCTATCCCTCCGCCTTCATTTCTACAGTAGGGAGCCTACATAAAAAAGCGGTCATGTAGGCTCCCTATTCTACGTGCCCCGGTGTGCCACCTATTGGATGGCGACAGTGGCGTCCTGTATTACAGGTCTACATCGACGCCGCTGCTAGGAACGCCACGCCGGAGCACAAGAAGGCGCTCCTGCTGAACGCGCTGGGCGTCGAGGGCCTCAACTGCTACTTGCGCGCAGTTGACGAGGAACAGCAACCTGGAGCCGACCGGGAAACTCTGGAAGACGCGTAAAATGCTACTCTCGACGTTTTAGAGGGAATCTTCAACCCACACCAGGATCCGGCGTGCGTCCGCACGCAATTCAAGTACATACGTCAGCGGCCCGTTGAAACCGCCGTAGATTTCATCCAAGAAGTACAGAGGCAAGTCAAGCCAACGGTCAAGCTATGCGAATTCGGAGCGGCGGGTGAGCTCTTAGCATTTGACCAGATCGCCGCGGGCATTTCCTCGCCGCAACTACAAGGTACGTTTTTCAAGATGGGGAAGGATTTCACAGTACAGAGAGCACTTAGCGTTGCACGCGAAGAGGAGCGCGTCGACCGCGCATTACAAGTTTTTGCGGAGCTCACGTAGACTTCGTTTCTTCTCGTCGTGTTCAAGATGGCGCCCCGCGCCTTGGGCGCCTTGGGATCGTCATGGCAATGGCCAACATGGCGGCCTTCCTCCCCGAGTTTCGCGGCAAGATGGCGCCGGCCTCCCCCGCCCGTCCTGCCCCCTCTCCTGCTGCGGGGCCTGCTGCCTCCTCGCCTGCGACATCGTGGGCTCGTGCGAGTGCGTGCTTCCGCTGCGGCTCGTCGCAGCACTGGGCTAACTCCGGCGCCTGCCCTTCTCGGAGCCGCACTTGTACACTGTGCGGGAAGCGCGGGCACTTCGGTAGTCTCCCGGTCGTCCGGGGATCCGCCAGCTTCAATTCCTGCCTCGTCGACGGTGACGAATACAGTCCGAGTCCTGCAAGTGGGTGCCAAGTCTGCGAGACTTGTTCTTGCGCCATCGCAACCGGTTCCACTTCCGAATGCACCATGGGAGACGCTAGGTATGGACATTATTGGTCCACTGTTTCAACTTCCATCTGATTGTAAGTTTGCTATCACAGTGACAGATTATTATTCGAAATGGCTTGAAGTTTGTTTTGCCCGGGAAGTTACTTGTGATGCAGTTGTCTTTAACTTCCATTTTCACCCGAGAAGGGTTTCCTGCCTATAGTCTCTGACAATGGTTTTCAGTTCGAATCCCGTCAGTTTGAAACTTTTCTTTCATATCGAGGCATCAAGCACTTGTGCTCCCCCATTTATTATCCTCAGGCCAATGGGCAAATTGAAAGAGTTAATCGAGTGCACAAAGAGCACATTCGGGTAGCACAATTTGAACGACGTCCATTGCAAACTGCAGTCACAGAATACTTAGGAACTTAGATTTACTTCGCAGGCAGCAGCCGGCATGTCTCTGGCAGTTCATCAGCGTCAACCTCGCTCAGCCGTTGACATCGCTGATTTTCCGTTGCCCTCATCGCAACCTTCATTCAATCGCGATGCAGTCGAAACTCGTGTCTTTCATAGACAGAATTACATGAAGCAGTATGTTGATACGGAGCCCCGGTCATTCAGATAGGATATCAAGTTAAGATTTGTATGCCAGGAAAACAGAATAAATATCGTGGTCCATTTTCCGTGTTGTCCAGGGCTGGTCCCAAACATTCAAACTTAGTGACGGTTCTATTTTGAATGCTTCCAAACTTGTCAATTTGGAAAAGGATTCCCCTTCGCGGGTAGCATCTCAGATGCCCTTTCAGCTCCATTCACATCGTCCTGCTCGTCAAACTACTTCAAGTTATGAAATTCCTCGGCTAGTAGGTATCCCTATTCATGCAGCTTCGCCATCCTCCCCTGGTGGAGATGGCTCAGGCACCTGTTCAATGTCTGGCTGCGGCGCCCAGCCAAAATGGTTCTCTTTCTTGCACTTAGCGTATACTTGAGCCACCGGGCTCCTTAGCGGCACCTGTTCAATGTCCGGCTGTGGTGCCCAGCCATTCTGAGGTTATTCCGTGCCAAAAGCACATTTCCGAGCGACAGTGCTTTATACAGGCACCTTATGAACGCTCAACTGACGTGCCCAGTCCCAATACAGTTTCTTCTCGTAACAATAACAGACATGTTTCAGTCGTTAGGATTTGATACATCGCGTTCTAGTTCAGTCTCCAGCTCACGCTGAGGGAGGCTTAAGCGAGTCATCAGACTCTTTTCATTCTGCATCTCTAAGACATTCCTGAACGGCGCTTAACTGAGCCGGAAGGCTCCTCTTCATTATCCGCTCAACCTGTGCCTCTTCGGTCTAAACGATGGCGAAAAAAAAACCCACAAAGTTTAAGCACTTCGTCTTGCGATTTTCCTTGTCCTTAGTACACTATAATGTACTTTTGTAGTCTTGTCCTATGTATACAATGTTCAGGCTACATTTTCTATTGAAGTGCATTGTATGTGCTTTTCCTGTCATCTTGTCATATGTACACGATGTACAGCTACTACATCTTCTGTTGGAGAACACTGTATTGTACTTTTCCTGTGTTCGTGTCATATGTATGCGATATACTGCTGCAACATTCCCTGTTGAAGTGCATTCAATTGTTTTTCTTTTCCTGTTAAGTGTCTGGGGAATCGTGAGATGTGATGGTACCGTATAAGGATGTGCAGCCATGTGAGCAGCATTTCCTGTAACGATTGTCTTCCTTTTCAAACAAGGGGGAGGGGGGGATGATGTGATGTCGGGTTTCAGTTCCGGTTTCAGTTGTGTTCTATTCACCCCCCCCCCCCCCAGAGGTGTTGTGCACTCCTTTATAATCCCTCAACCCCCTCAATAATCGGCTTTTCTGCTCAGGTCCTAATTGCGTCTACATAGCAGGCCGGCCGCTCCGGCGCGCCGGTCCTTTGTTCCTGCCGGTGCCGGCGTCCCTGACGGTCGCGCAGATACAACAGTTTAGGTGTATGAAAGGGTGATTCTCTGGTGTAGTGTGACTGTCTTGCTTCTTTCCGAATGCAGGATCAAGATGACGCAGGAGATATGCGAAATGGTCAACGAAAAGGTGACCTATCTAACAGGCATTTGTTCCGACGTGGGGATATGAGTTGCGTGCCCACACGGGGTCTGGCTTGCACGATGTTTCATTTGTCCAAACTACTCCACCAGAAGATCAAGCCAGAGCTGGAGATGAAGGACCGTCTCCTGAACAACATCGCACAGTTCACAGCCGAAGTTCAAAAGTTGCCAGCCCTGAGGTATATAAGAACTTTCTTTTTGGACACTCTGTAGAGCTTTTCACTGTACTCCAGTGGGCCCTGCTATGTTTGATTGCATGATGCGTCTGTTGCCAGCTACAGCCAACCTTTTGTTACAACAGCGCACAATGCCTGTACGGCTGTGAGCTGTTCCTTCGGGTTTTTCCTTCTAAAATGACAGTGAATGGCAGAAAAGTCGTGGCTGATGCTTCAGAACACCTAGACCTATCCGAGATATATCTTTTTGATCTCAGTTGAAATGTCACATACAGTGTATGGCGTGTGGAATCGATTCACGAAACAGAATAATGTGTGCCTGCATTCTTAAGCACACCATTTTAGGCCCATGGAAAGCATATAAAGTATTAATGCTTAAGTTTTTCATAAAGGTTTCATTAGATATGTGCTAACTCAAGTTTACCTAAATATCAATTAGGATGTAAATTTGTGAGAGTATAAATGAACCTTTCACCAGTGCAATGAACCAAAATTGATGAAGACAAATGAATATTTAAGACATCATTTTTTCCCTAGATAATGTGTGCCACCATGGGTGCGCCTTCTCATAAAAGGCATCCATGTTAAATCTGTGAGAACAATTGTGCTAGCCTAGGTTCATTGACACCCACTACTGTAAGACAGAGCTGTGCCAAGTTTGAGTTAAACATCTTTATTTCAAATAAAGTCATGATTGTTTGTGTATGAAAAAAAGTACCAAACATACAAGTTCTGATAAAATCAAGAAGATACATTTCATGCAAGCACAAAATCAAGAGCAAGGCACCAGGACTGCTCGAATCCGACATATTTGTACTTGCAACCATCTTGGGTCTTGCTCTTGTCCATTCCACTCGTGTGGCACCATGAATTTCTTTATACCTAGTTTTGTAGCATTAACGGCATGACTAAATATCTTCATGGTGTTAACACATCATAAGTTATATGTTGACAATGCTGTTAGACAGTTAAAACACATTTTCAATTCATATCATTGTTATCTTCTGTAACGTCTTCGGGCCCTGAAAGTACTGAAATAAATAAATACCTTAAAAAAAGCTTATATCAAGTTTTTTTTATCTAATACGCACAGGACTGGCACTGTCAGTTTTGGTTTAATGGGGGCCGGTTGGCTTGACATTTTTGTTGATAGAAACCACGTAGGATTAAAATTTTTGTGTCAAAATATTGTCCTATAAATTGCCCGTTTAGCTAAATTAAACTAGAATAAACTATTTTACTAAAGAATAGTAGTTCCTGTCCGTTGTTTTCACACCTGCTGTGGCTGGTCGAGCGTGACAAGAGATGTCACAACAGACATGGTAGCAGACAGAAAGGAAAAAAGGAATTTTCGAATGGCAATTGCTAAACTAAAGTGAATTTAAAGGGATGATTGGCAACGTATGTACAGACACCCAAATCTTTAGCTATAGTTGGATGAAACTAAAAGTCGGCAGCATGTTTGATGTCACAGGCTGAAGAACATGAGCCTGCAATTTGCCCACAAGGATCATGGCTTCTTGTGCTTCGAATTGTGTCATTTCGTGTCAGCAGCAGTGAAATTTCAGTGCAGTAAAAGTACAAGTACACCTGTGTACAAGACTTGTGTTCAGGTTGAGACTCCTTGTGGTTTGTAAAATTCTAGTCTGGAGCAGGCTATCTAGTCTGGAGCAGGCCCAAAGCACATTTCCGAGCGACGGTGCTTTATACAGGCACCTTATGAACGCTCAACTGACGTGCCCAGTCCCAATACAGTTTCTTCTCGTAACAATAACAGACATGTTTCAGTCGTTAGGATTTCATGCATCGCGTTCTAGTTCAGTCTCCAGCTCACGCTGAGGGACGCTTAAGCGAGTCATCAGACTCTTTTCATTCTGCATCTCTAAGACATTCCTGAACGGCGCTTAACTGAGCCGGAAGGCTCCTCTTCATTATCCGCACAACCTGTGCCTCTTCGGTCTAAACGATGGCGAAAAAAAAAACCCACAAAGTTTAAGCACTTCGTCTTGCGATTTTCCTTGTCCTTAGTACACTATAATGTACTTTTGTAGTCTTGTCCTATGTATACAATGTTCAGGGTACATTTTCTATTGAAGTGCATTGTATGTGCTTTTCCTGTCATCTTGTCATATGTACACGATGTTCAGCTACTACATCTTCTGTTGGAGAACACTGTATTGTACTTTTCCTGTCTTCGTGTCATATGTATGCGATATACTGCTGCAACATTCCCTGTTGAAGTGCATTCAATTGTTTTTCTTTTCCTGTTAAGTGTCTGGGGAATCGTGCGATGTGATGGTACCGTATAAGGATGTGCAGCCATGTGAGCAGCATTTCCTGTAACGATTGTCTTCCTTTGCAAACAAGGGGGAGGGGGGGATGATGTGATGTCGGGTTTCAGTTCCGGTTTCAGTTGTGTTCTATTCCCCCCCCCCCCCCAGAGGTGTTGTGCACTCCTTTATAATCCCTCACCCCCCTCAATAATCGGCTTTTCTGCTCAGGTCCTAATTGCGTCTACATCGCAGGCCGGCTTCTCCGGCGCGCCGGTCCTTTGTTCCTGCCGGTGCCGGCGTCCCTGACGGTCGCGCCGATACTACAGTTTAGGTGTATGAAAGGGTGATTCTCTGGTGTAGTGTGACTGTCTTGCTTCTTTCCGAATGCAGGATCAAGATGACGCAGGAGATATGCGAAATGGTCAACGAAAAGGTGACCTATCTGACAGGCATTTGTTCCGACGTGGGGATATCAGTTGCGTGCCCACACGGGGTCTGGCTTGCACGATGTTTCATTTGTCCAAACTACTCCACCAGAAGATCAAGGCAGAGCTGGAGATGAAGGACCGTCTCCTGAACAACATCGCACAGTTCACAGCCGAAGTTCAAAAGTTGCCAGCCCTGAGGTATATAAGAACTTTCTTTTTGGACACTCTGTAGAGCTTTTCACTGTACTCCAGTGGGCCCTGCTATGTTTGATTGCATGACGCGTCTGTTGCCAGCTACAGCCAACCTTTCTTACAACAGCGCACAATGCCTGTACGGCTGTGAGCTGTTCCTTCGGGTTTTTCCTTCTAAAATGACAGTGAATGGCAGAAAAGCCATGGCTGATGCTTCAGAACACCTAGATCTATCCGAGATATATCTTTTTGATCTCAGTTGAAATGTCACATACAGTGTATGGCGTGTGGAATCGATTCACGAAACAGAATAATCTGTGCCTGCATTCTTAAGCACACCATTTTAGGCCCATGGAAAGCATATAAAGTATTAATGCTTAAGTTTTTCATAAAGGTTTCATTAGATATGTGCTAACTCAAGTTTACCTAAATATCAATTAGGATGTAAATTTGTGAGAGTATAAATGAAGCTTTCACCAGTGCAATGAACCAAAATTGATGAAGACAAATGAATATTTAAGACATCATTTTTTCCCTAGATAATGTGTGCCACCATGGGTGCGCCTTCTCATAAAAGGCATCCATGTTAAATCTGTGAGAACAATTGTGCTAGCCTAGGTTCATTGACACCCACTACTGTAAGACAGAGCTGTGCCAAGTTTGAGTTAAACATCTTTATTTCAAATAAAGTCATGATTGTTTGTGTATGAAAAAAGTACCAAAAATACAAGTTCTGATAAAATCAAGAAGATACATTTCATGCAAGCACAAAATCAAGAGCAAGGCACCAGGACTGCTCGAATCCTACATATTTGTACTTGCAACCATCTTGGGTCTTGCTCTTGTCCATTCCACTCGTGTGGCACCATGAATTTCTTTATACCTAGTTTTGTAGCATTAACGGCATGACTAAATATCTTCATGGTGTTAACACATCATAAGTTATATGTTGACAATGCTGTTAGACAGTTAAAACACATTTGCAATTCATATCATTGTTATCTTCTGTAACGTCTTCGTGCCCTGAAAGTACTGAAATAAATAAATAACTTAAAAAAAGCATATATCAAGTTTTTTTATCTAATACGCACAGGACTGGCACTGTCAGTTTTGGTTTAATGGGGGCCGGTTGGCTTGACATTTTTGTTGATAGAAACCACGTAGGAATAAACTTTTTGTGTCAAAATATTGTCCAATAAATTGCCCGTTTAGCTAAATTAAACTAGAATAAACTATTTTACTAAAGAATAGTAGTTCCTGTCCGTTGTTTTCACACCTGCTGTGGCTGGTCGAGCGTGACAAGAGATGTCACAACAGACATGGTAGCAGACAGAAAGGAAAAAAGGAATTTTCGAATGGCAATTGCTAAACTAAAGTGAATTTAAAGGGATGATTGGCAACGTATGTACAGACACTCAAATCTTTAGCTATAGTTGGATGAAACTAAAAGTCGGCAGCATGTTTGATGTCACAGGCCGAAGAACATGAGCCTGCAATTTGCCCACAAGGATCATGGCTTCTTGTGCTTCGAATTGTGTCATTTCGTGTCAGCAGCAGTGAAATTTCAGTGCAGTAAAAGTACAAGTACACCTGTGTACAAGACTTGTGTTCAGGTTGAGACTCCTTGTGGTTTGTAAAATTCTAGTCTGGAGCAGGCTATCTACTCTGGAGCAGGCCCAAAGCACATTTCCGAGCGACAGTGCTTTATACAGGCACCTTATGAACGCTCAACTGACGTGCCCAGTCCCAATACAGTTTCTTCTCGTAACAATAACAGACATGTTTCAGTCGTTAGGATTTCATGCATCGCGTTCTAGTTCAGTCTCCAGCTCACGCTGAGGGACGCTTAAGCGAGTCATCAGACTCTTTTCATTCTGCATCTCTAAGACATTCCTGAACGGCGCTTAACTGAGCCGGAAGGCTCCTCTTCATTATCCGCACAACCTGTGCCTCTTCGGTCTAAACGATGGCGAAAAAAAAAACCCACAAAGTTTAAGCACTTCGTCTTGCGATTTTCCTTGTCCTTAGTACACTATAATGTACTTTTGTAGTCTTGTCCTATGTATACAATGTTCAGGCTACATTTTCTATTGAAGTGCATTGTATGTGCTTTTCCTGTCATCTTGTCATATGTACACGATGTTCAGCTACTACATCTTCTGTTGGAGAACACTGTACTGTACTTTTCCTGTCTTCGTGTCATATGTATGCGATATACTGCTGCAACATTCCCTGTTGAAGTGCATTCAATTGTTTTTCTTTTCCTGTTAAGTGTCTGGGGAATCGTGCGATGTGATGGTACCGTATAAGGATGTGCAGCGATGTGAGCAGCATTTCCTGTAACGATTGTCTTCCTTTTCAAACAAGGGGGGGGGGATGATGTGATGTCGGGTTTCAGTTCCGGTTTCAGTTGTGTTCTATTTCCCCCCCCCCCCAGAGGTGTTGTGCACTCCTTTATAATCCCTCACCCCCCTCAATAATCGGCTTTTCTGCTCAGGTCCTAATTGCGTCTACATCGCAGGCCGGCTTCTCCGGCGCGCCGGTCCTTTGTTCCTGCCGGAGCCGGCGTCCCTGACGGTCGCGCAGATACAACAGTTTAGGTGTATGAAAGGGTGATTCTCTGGTGTAGTGTGACTGTCTTGCTTCTTTCCGAATGCAGGATCAAGATGACGCAGGAGATATGCGAAATGGTCAACGAAAAGGTGACCTATCTGACAGGCATTTGTTCCGACGTGGGGATATCAGTTGCGTGCCCACACGGGGTCTGGCTTGCACGATGTTTCATTTGTCCAAACTACTCCACCAGAAGATCAAGGCAGAGCAGGAGATGAAGGACCGTCTCCTGAACAACATCGCACAGTTCACAGCCGAAGTTCAAAAGTTGCCAGCCCTGAGGTATATAAGAACTTTCTTTTTGGACACTCTGTAGAGCTTTTCACTGTACTCCAGTGGGCCCTGCTATGTTTGATTGCGTGATGCGTCTGTTGCCAGCTACAGCCAACCTTTTGTTACAACAACAGCGCACAATGCCTGTACGGCTGTGAGCTGTTCCTTCGGGTTTTTCCTTCTAAAATGACAGTGAATGGCAGAAAAGTCGTTGCAGATGCTTCAGAACACTTAGACCTATCAGAGATATATCTTTTTGATCTCAGTTGAAATGTCACATACAGTGTATGGCGTGTGGAATCGATTCACGAAACAGAATAATGTGTGCCTGCATTCTTAAGCATACCATTTTAGGCCCATGGAAAGCATATAAAGTATTAATGCTTAAGTTTTTCATAAAGGTTTCATTAGATATGTGCTAACTCAAGTTTACCTAAATATCAATTAGGATGTAAATTTGTGAGAGTATAAATGAAGCTTTCACCAGTGCAATGAACCAAAATTGATGAAGACAAATGAATATTTAGGACATCATCTTTTCCCTAGATAATGTGTGCCACCATGGGTGCGCCTTCTCATAAAAGGCATCCATGTTAAATCTGTGAGAACAATTGTGCTAGCCTAGGTTCATTGACACCCACTACTGTAAGACAGAGCTGTGCCAAGTTTGAGTTAAACATCTTTATTTCAAATAAAGTCATGATTGTTTGTGTATGAAAAAAGTACCAAAAATACAAGTTCTGATAAAATCAAGAAGATACATTTCATGCAAGCACAAAATCAAGGGCAAGGCACCAGGACTGCTCGAATCCTACATATTTGTACTTGCAACCGTCTTGGGTCTTGCTCTTGTCCATTCCACTCGTGTGGCACCATGAATTTCTTTATACCTAGTTTTGTAGCATTAACGGCATGACTAAATATCTTCATGGTGTTAACACATCATAAGTTATATGTTGACAATGCTGTTAGACAGTTAAAACGCATTTGCAATTCATATCGTTGTTATCTTCTGTAACGTCTTCGGGCCCTGAAAGTACTGAAATAAATAAATAACTTAAAAAAAGCTTATATCAAGTTTTTTTTATCTAATACGCACAGGACTGGCACTGTCAGCTTTGGTTTAATGGGGGCCGGTTGGCTTGACATTTTTGTTGATAGAAACCACGTAGGAATAAACTTTTTGTGTCAAAATATTGTCCAATAAATTGCCCGTTTAGCTAAATTAAACTAGAATAAACTATTTTACTAAAGAATAGTAGTTCCTGTCCGTTGTTTTCACACCTGCTGTGGCTGGTCGAGCGTGACAAGAGATGTCACAACAGACATGGTAGCAGACAGAAAGGAAAAAAGGAATTTTCGAATGGCAATTGCTAAACTAAAGTGAATTTAAAGGGATGATTGGCAACGTATGTACAGACACCCAAATCTTTAGCTATAGTTGGATGAAACTAAAAGTCGGCAGCATGTTTGATGTCACAGGCCGAAGAACATGAGCCTGCAACTTGCCCACAAGGATCACGGCTTCTTGTGCTTCGAATTGTGTCATTTCGTGTCAGCAGCAGTGAAATTTCAGTGCAGTAAAAGTACAAGTACACCTGTGTACAAGACTTGTGTTCAGGTTGAGACTCCTTGTGGTTTGTAACATTCTAGTCTGGAGCAGGCCCAAAGCACATTTCCGAGCGACAGTGCTTTATACAGGCACCTTATGAACGCTCAACTGACGTGCCCAGTCCCAATACAGTTTCTTCTCGTAACAATAACAGACATGTTTCAGTCGTTAGGATTTCATGCATCGCGTTCTAGTTCAGTGTCCAGCTCACGCTGAGGGACGCTTAACGGGATTGTCCGGTGATATTGTAAACATTGCGAACTGTGAGGCGTATCATGCATTCGCGCGTGTGGGGAACACAGGGGTGATTTTTCTGAGCGAAATGGAGCTTTCAATAGTTTTATTCAGCTTTTTATTTGCGTGCGTACGAAACTCCAACGGAGCGCCCGACGAGCGACGGCTGTTGCAGCATGACGTCACACGGAACCGTGCAGGGGACTCGCGAAGCTGTCTGCCCTGTGCTTGGTTGCACAGTTCGTTCGACGCTGCTGATTGCTCGCGCCTATGCATCGTTGATTAAACAAGTGGGAATAAAAGTCCCTTTATTATCATTATTATTTCAACAACTGCGAATTACGCGTGCAGTTATTGCACTTCGAGATCGATGCGTTTTGCCTCCGGTGCGCTATTGTGACAGCGCTTTGCTTTTGACGTTTCATAAGTTCTTTCCTCACTGCATGCTTTTATTCCTGTTTGGGGCCGTATGTATTAACGAAATAGAGCTGCGATAGCTATCTGGCGCCGTCAAGTAGAGACATCACTCAATTCCGACGATGAAGAGTATGAATCTCCGCTTGCATTAAACATGCCAGCAAACCTGCCAGTCAATCGAAGTGACAAGAAAGGGGGAGCGTAAGCATTTCAACAAGCAAATGAGTGCGAATAACAGCAACACGCTCGTTTCAGATGAGCATGCTCTACGTGCATAGGAACGAGCACGCCACTGCCGCGGGATCTTTTCCCATGCTTTATCATTTTCACATTTCACAGTGAGAGGCATTTGTCGGCGTTGGTTTTTACTTTTTTTTTTTGCCTAGATGGTAAATTACTTGAGGTCGCAATCACCAGTCCCACCTAAACAACGCGCCTTGAAGACGTTTGTCGAACTAGCTGGTCCTACCCAGAGAAATCTTCGCACCTGCGCTCACCTCCAGATCAATCCCGTAAGGGGGGGGGGGCTAGGGGCCCGGGCGCCTCTCGAAATTTTGGTTGGGGGGTGGTGGTGTTAATAACGTGGTGTAATGCTAATGACATAACGTTTCAGCCTATTAATAAAGTTGCATTGAAAAAGTCACTCAGTGCTCATACCGCGATTGTTACCAAAATAAACAATGAAAACATGTTTTCTTCTCAAATAGTCAAGGTCTTCAGCAGGTGGGCCCTACCCAAAAGAAATTTCTGGCTACGGGCCTGCATCAGATACATCGTCTTTTCTCTCCACCACATGCTTCAGCCAGAGAAACAAAATCAAAAGATCTGACGCTTTAATGACGGCGTGACCGAGGAAGGCAGCACACCTATGTGTGTAGTTCACATTATTGGTGCGGCCCTTCCGCAACAGCTACGTCAAAACGTTATGAGAGTACGCGATCAACTCCCGGCACCCGCATGTAAAGTGCACCGAGCGTTGAGGGTTCGGAAACCAGTTGACGTGATGAACGGCGGCAACCCAATCGGCCTGTGGGCCCACGTCGCACGGAAACTTGCGAAGAGTCTCCACCCATCCATATTAACAGCGTTACGGAACAAACCAAATTATAGAGCTAGAAAAGAAGGAAAGAAGTGGTTCGAATTGTGCGACTCTACGTACGGCGCATGCATGGCAGGAAAGCCACGACCGCCCGGCACAGGGGGCACGGTACCATGTGACGTCACGCTCACTGTGGCCAGCGCCTCGCCTCGCAGCGCGGGATTTTCAAAAAGTGCTGGATTTGATATTTATTTTCTAATTACCTACTCGATTTCCTTGGTAGTGCAAGCTGGCTACAAGTAAATTAAAGCACACACTTTCTTTTAAGACCACTTGTTTTGGTTTGTAAAATGACCGGACAATCCCTTTAAGCGAGTCATCACTCTCTTTTCATTCTGCATCTCTAAGACATTGCTGAACGGCGCTTAACTGAGCCGGAAGGCTCCTCTTCATTATCCGCTCAACCTGTGCCTCTTCGGTCTAAACGATGGCGAAAAAAAAACCCACAAAGTTTAAGGACTTCATCTTGCGATTTTCCTTGTCCTTAGTACACTATAATGTACTTTTGTAGTCTTGTCCTATGTATACAATGTTCAGGCTACATTTTCTATTGAAGTGCATTGTATGTGCTTTTCCTGTCATCTTGTCATATGTACACGATGTTCAGCTACTACATCTTCTGTTGGAGAACACTGTATTGTACTTTTCCTGTCTTCGTGTCATATGTATGCGATATACTGCTGCAACATTCCCTGTTGAAGTGCATTCAATTGTTTTTCTTTTCCTGTTAAGTGTCTGGGGAATCGTGCGATGTGATGGTGCCGTATAAGGATGTGCAGCCATGTGAGCAGCATTTCCTGTAAGGATTGTCTTCCTTTTCAAACAAGGGGGAGGGGGGGGATGATGTGATGTCGGGTTTCAGTTCCGGTTTCAGTTGTGTTCTATTTCCCCCCCCCCCCCAGAGGTGTTGTGCACTCCTTTATAATCCCTCACCCCCCTCAATAATCGGCTTTTCTGCTCAGGTCCTGCTTGCGTCTACATCGCAGGCCGGCCGCTCCGGCGCGCCGGTCCTTTGTTCCTGCCGGTGCCGGCGTCCCTGACGGTCGCGCAGGTACAACAGTTTAGGTGTATGAAAGGGTGATTCTCTGGTGTAGTGTGACTGTCTTGCTTTTTTCTGAATGCAGGATCAAGATGACGCAGGATATATGCGAAATGGTCAACGAAAAGGTGACCTATCTGACAGGCATTTGTTCCAACGTGGAGATATGAGTTACGGGCCCACACGGGGACTGGATTGCGCGTTTCATTGGTCCAAACTACTCCACCAGAAGATCAAGGCAGAGCTGGAGATGAAGGACCGTCTCCTGAACAACATCGCACAGTTCACAGCCGAAGTTCAAAAGTTGCCAGCCCTGAGGTATATAAGAACTTTCTTTTTGGACACTCTGTAGAGCTTTTCACTGTACTCCAGTGGGCCCTGCTATATTTGATTGCATGATGCGTCTGTTGCCAGCTACAGCCAACCTTTTCTACAACAGCGCACAATGCCTGTACGGCTGTGAGCTGTTCCTTCGGGTTTTTCCTTCTAAAATGACAGTGAATGGCAGAAAAGTCGTGGCTGATGCTTCAGAACACCTAGACCTATCCGAGATATATCTTTTTGATCTCAGTTGAAATGTCACATACAGTGTATGGCGTGTGGAATCGATTCACGAAACAGAATAATGTGTGCCTGCATTCTTAAGCACACCATTTTAGGCCCATGGAAAGCATATAAAGTATTAATGCTTAAGTTTTTCATAAAGGTTTCATTAGATATGTGCTAACTCAAGTTTACCTAAATATCAATTAAGATGTAAATTTGTGAGAGTATAAATGAACCTTTCACCAGTGCAATGAACCAAAATTGATGAAGACAAATGAATATTTAAGACATCATTTTTTCCCTAGATAATGTGTGCCACCATGGGTGCGCCTTCTCATAAAAGGCATCCATGTTAAATCTGTGAGAACAATTGTGCTAGCCTAGGTTCATTGACACCCACTACTGTAAGACAGAGCTGTGCCAAGTTTGAGTTAAACATCTTTATTTCAAATAAAGTCATGATTGTTTGTGTATGAAAAAAGTACCAAAAATACAAGTTCTGATAAAATCAAGAAGATACATTTCATGCAAGCACAAAATCAAGAGCAAGGCACCAGGACTGCTCGAATCCTACATATTTGTACTTGCAACCATCTTGGGTCTTGCTCTTGTCCATTCCACTCGTGTGGCACCATGAATTTCTTTATACCTAGTTTTGTAGCATTAACGGCATGACTAAATATCTTCATGGTGTTAACACATCATAAGTTATATGTTGACAGTTAGACAGTTAAAACACATTTGCAATTCATATCGTTGTTATCTTCTGTAACGTCTTCGGGCCCTGAAAGTACTGAAATAAATAACTTAAAAAAAGCTTATATCAAGTTTTTTTTTATCTAATACGCACAGGACTGGCACTGTCAGTTTTGGTTTAATGGGGGCCAGTTGGCTTGACATTTTTGTTGATAGAAACCACGTAGGAATAAACTATATGTGTCAAAATATTGTCCAATAAATTGCCCGTTAAACTAAATTAAACTAGAATAAACTATTTTACTAAAGAATAGTAGTTCCTGTCCGTTGTTTTCACACCTGCTGTGGCTGGTCGAGCGTGACAAGAGATGTCACAACAGACATGGTAGCAGACAGAAAGGAAAAAAGGAATTTTCGAATGGCAATTGCTAAACTAAAGTGAATTTAAAGGGATGATTGGCAACGTATGGACAGACACCCAAATCTTTAGCTATAGTTGGATGAAACTACAAGTCGGCAGCATGTTTGATGTCACAGGCCGAAGAACATGAGCCTGCAACTTGCCCACAAGGATGATGGCTTCTTGTGCTTCGAATTGTGACATTTCGTGTCAGCAGCAGTGAAATTTCAGTGCAGTAAAAGTACAAGTACACCTGTGTACAAGACTTGTGTTCAGGTTGAGACTCCTTGTGGTTTGTAACATTCTAGTCTGGAGCAGGCTATCTTGCAGAAAGCATGATGCGGTGTGTTGGGGAGAGCCAGGGTCATGTTTATTTCGTGGTTAGGCATGTTCTGTAGCATTCCCGTCGAAGTTATACTAGACCAGTCTCCAAGATATGAAACCTTAACTCTATGTACCGAGCGATACATGCTATCGAAGCATGGCATTTTTTTTAGCAGTGCAGTTCATTTGCCAGGAGAAGAAATTGGCTGCCACACTTTGGTCATGTGGATAAGGGCCTCTTCAGACTTCTCATGTTGCATCCAACTATGGTACAGGCGAGCGACTACTCCTTTCGTTAGTGCGATATGGCAGGGTCAAGCTGCAAACAAGTTGAAGCTGAGTGCATGTCTACGAAGCCCTCATAACCGGGCCCATTGTCTGCTAGACTTTTCCTTATGGGTCATATGGCACTGATGTACGGAAAGCTCTCCACCCGCGCGTGATAGCTTTATATTGGCTTTGCATGCATCTCTAGCCTTTAAGTGAAATTGAAGCCTCTTGCACACCATTAAAATTGTTAATCGTGACATATGGTGGTGCCAAAGGTGATGAGTTATTGATGTCAGCAACTGTCATTTCTATCAGTTATAGATTCGTACTCACTGCCATGACCTGGTTTCCCTAATCTACTAGTGGTTTCTAGACACTCCACCCTTTATCCACTTCCTCTACCCGAGTCTTTGTTCCTTACATTTTCTCCTATGGAGATGCGGCTGCAGGTTTGTGTATTGAACGCGCAACCTTGAGCTAAACCTTTTCTGTGCTGTAAATTGCACCTTGGCCTTTGCATAACCCCCACCATATGTTAGTAGTGGGCTGAGGATGAGTGGGGGTCAGCTTTTCTCTTGTGCTGACACCAAGCAGCACGCACGTTGTGGCAACAGCAACGACCAAAAACAGCTTCACTGTTTTTTAAAAGAAGCCACAAGACTGGATGGAGCATCTCGTCCTGCCCCCTTTTTTCCTTTATGCGCTTGAAATGCATGCAAATTGTGAATTTCTGACTACCGTAGCCCGGATGTCTGCATTAAATTAGGTTTGGGTGCCTGTACCGCCTATCAGGTCTATGCAGTAATACTTTCAGCTGTTGGCTATCAGTTAGGTTTCTTGCAGATATTTGTTTTATGGAAAACTTCATGCACCTCTGTATTGCCATGGAAAAGCAAACACCAGCAGGCCAATGCTGCTTGAATTAACTATGGCGGAATAGATTTTGACACAGATATGAGTGTGCCACATTGTAAGGCCGCTGCCTGAAAAAAGAAAGCATACTCATTGTCACACTTTGTCCGGAAACTTGAATTTTAAAAGGTTTTCTTTGTTCAGTTTCAATGTGCTAAAAATACCACTCCAATAAAACGTGGTGGTGAAGTCACAATTTGGGAATGCAATGGACCATGAAATTCCTGCTAGTGAACCTGCTGTTCACTTGAACTAAATGAATAGAATGACTTTTAAGTTAAGGAACAACTTTCTGTGCCCCATAACACATACAGGCAGTTTACTCCCCTATTATATGTAACATTTTAAACAAGACTGCGATTACTTTTAACGTTTGCAGAAAGGAGAATATAATGCTACTTTGACAAATGCAACCAAAACAGCAAGACAAAATGAGCAACTAGACGTGTTTGTTGTAAGCAGCAGTAAAATAAGCACCTTTCCTTTTTCTTATGCTTCTCATTTATAAGCACTGTCATTCAGTTGTCATGCATTGTGTACACATTCCATAAGAAGTAACGTCACTGACAGTTGGGTATCTAAAGCACTTTCAGCAGTTGAGATTACTTTTTAAGGCTGATGCACACATTTGCAGCACCAAGATACAACGCCATCTTTCGTGTGGCTCAGCTTGTGGATTTTCCATCTTACTACCCTGTGTAAGCAGCTTGGCTCCGATATTTCCATGCCTCCAGTTCCTCAGTTACTGATGAAATTGGCACAGAAATTTACGCAAGGACGTGAGGATAAATGCATGGTAGAGGATTGCAACTACGAAAGGTTTATTTCAGTTGACACTGATGCAATGCACATCTCTCGTACCTTTTCAATGTGTAAAGGCGAAAAAAGAAGTGTATGTGTGAACATATACATACATATATATATATATATATATATATATATATATATATATAGATAAGCATTGAGTAATGTGTAAGAGCGGCTTCTACTGTTCTGCACAGTGCTGAACTTGACCTCTTGAATTCTTTGCTGAAAGGTGCAGCATTATATTGTTAATTTTTTTATATTTTAATTTTTTGTCTTTGAGTTGACATGCGGGAAGGTCCTGTCAGAACTGTTTTACATATCCCGTTCTAGGTGCAAATTACGATAGAACAGACTGTTTGCAAGTGTACCATTGAAAGAAACTGTGTTCTATTGCATTGAAGTGATTGTGGTAATGTCTATATGCGGGGTTTGCTTTAATTTTTTGTCCTAAGTCTAGTTAGGCATGTATTATTGCTGAGGCCTCACGTTTTCCTGTAAAAAAATAATTGAATGTTAGGCAGTTTATCAGGTAATATCCGTTCCATGTAAACAAAAATTAGTCTGTGCTGCTTCCAGAGCGTCCCACAAATGGCCTGTCGAACTCGGTAGCACCTTCGAGTGTGACCATATACGGCCGCATGCAGCAAAATTATAAATGAGCAATAGAGCAGAAGTTGTCCACTCGGGAAGCATGTACAAATGTGCATGTCAAATTTAAAGCGGGTCGAAGTAACGCATGGTTTGTGGCATGCCTCCAAATTTGAGGCGTACAATAAAAAGCCACTACATCCTACTGAAATGGGATATAGGAGGTTGTGCCGTTCGAAAAAAGTCGTTAGTAGCACTAGTCACTTCCATTTCTGCTTGTGTGTCTTAGCTTATTTCATTGGTGGCTATGTTACACCCAACTATTCCAACCCGCTGCGGGGGTCTAGTGGAAGCCCGCGTACTGTGAAATGATCCCAAGTGGTGGACATTTTCTAAGCCCTCCCGTACAGCATCTCTCATAATCCCGTCGTGGTTTTGGGACGTAAGATTGCAGAAGTTAGTCTTACAAGCCAGCCCAACAGATGCTGTCATTTTGCAGGTCCCAGACTCCCTGACAGTCGTTGAAAAGGAACACTATTTGGAAAAGGCTGGACCACCTCAAAAAAAATCAAGAATTCCTGCAAGCGTTAGTGGAGGAAGTGTATCAAGAATTCCTGCAAGCGTTAGTAGAGGAGGTGTATCCACGCCGTCAGAGAAGGACCTGCGTGCTGCAGTGCTGGAGCAAGAAAAAATTTGTCTAAGTTTCGAAGAGCTTGGTTGTTAAATGCTTGTTTTTCCATGAGAACTGTAGCAACCATGATAAAGTATTGTCTGTGTGCATTTGCCTGACAGCATAAAAAGGAGTTATGTAGCTCTTTTTGACATAGCATCTATAAATGTGTCGAATCTTCAAGCATTACTCATTTGGCACTCCACATATTGGAAGGAAGAAAATGCAGTTGTATCTTGAAATGTTTTATTCAGCAAATTGTCATTGAAACATGAATATATATTTTGAAGACAGCCATCCTTTATTTTCTCATGCAAGTTCTTATTGGTCAAGTTCATTACGGGCCACTGAAAACTATTTCCATAACACACATCAACTTCTCTTCAAATATGGCAATGCTTTCAAAAAACTGTCTGCTGCGATACCCTGCACATTGAAGCAAACTGAAGACACGCTGAACACGAGGAGGGTCCAACTGATCCAAGGCACAGTGTTTCTTGCTCTTTCGTGGCCACTTGTTAACTGCATAGGCATAAAAAAGTTGTATATGTGTACACTGCACCTGAAGGGGGTAACTTCAAGTAGCAAATGGCAGTATACATTACAGGTGCACCTGTACAGGCATTGTTACCTTTTGGGGTGAAGGTTTGCACATTGTAGGTGGCATGAATGAGCCATTCATAGTAATGTCCCTGTAAAACAGGGACTTAATTTTTTTTGTAGCCTGGGTCATGTCCCTGCATTTTAAGAAAAAAAATGGTCTTTGGGGAGTGCTTCTGCCATGAAAAAATATTTGTCATGCGGATTGATAGTTTCTCTTCCTTAGAAATTTGGAGCTCACCGTTTCCCCATCAACGCCATGTCACTCTGATACAGTTGAAGCCTTTAAAGGGCGATTAAATATGTAATTATATCCTAGTTACATCAATCCAATAAGGGTTTCAAATATAAATTTGGGATGTGACTTGCATAAAATGCAATGCATGAAGACAGCTCATACAAGAGATATTTTTATGAATGTTCGCATAGCATAAATATGCAATTTAATGCTTGTCTATATTTAGCCAAGTTCCTGTGACACTCTCGTAGCTATGAATTTTCGGTGGAGATTTCCACATGCTTTCAAAATGTTGCAGTGTCCCAAAACGAAGAAAATGCTCAACGGCAAGAGAATGAACATTTTTTATTTCGTAATAGAGTATGCGGGAGGGAACCCTAGTCCGGGATCCCCAAGATGACCTGGCAACCACACGTGCCCGTTGAACTAGGGCTTGGCGGGCCTCGGGAGGCCCGTCGCGGAGGGAATCTTCCCGCAGCTCTGGTGCGGAGGGGTCACAGGATAGCGGGTAGGGGAGGGATGAATGTGGAGGCGCATTCCACCGTGACATGGAATGTCGTTGGGGATCAGCCCGGGCAAGAGTCTACGTAACGTTCCGGGTAACATTTATGCAGTGAGCGCAGGTTGGGGAAGGTGTGCGTTTGAAGTTCACGAAGTGCCAACTCTTCCTGTCTCGAACAACGGCGGCGGCGGGCACATGGTAAGTCTAGCTGCGGTGTAATATTTTAATATGTTGCGGTATGCGAGTTGAGGGCCCACCAGGTTTGGACTCCCGTCCACGCCATGCCGGGCAGCTCAGTGGATATAATTCCTCGAGCGAGTGCGTGAGCGCGGTCGTTACCCGACAGTGAGGCATGGCCAGGAGTCCAGACCAAGTGAACACGGTGTGGGTCGGAGGTGTCTCTGTTTGCGTTTGACAATTTGCATAGAATGCGTTGAGCCGCCTTGGAGAAGCCGCATCCCATCATAAGGGCGTGACACACTTGCTGGGAGTCGGTTAATATGTACACATCTCCAGATATTTGAAGAGTGTGTCGCACAGCTAGTGCGACACCAAGGACCCCACCGTCTGTTGGTGTGGAACCCCTCAAAGAGGCAGTCTTAAGCAAAGTGTCAGTACCGTCCAACACCACTGCGGAGTACCCATGTCGGCACCGTGCATCGTCGGTATATAAGGTACTGGCCTTGGGGAAGTCAGCGAGGATGCGCACCAAGTATGCAACACGGGCGCGCCGGCACCATGCTCAGGATGCATGTTTCGTGGAAGTGGGTGCACCTTTAAAGTTTTACGTACCCAAGTCGGAACCGTAAAGGTGGTGTCTGTCGCCACTAGTTAAGACTGGGTATCCCAGTTGCGACAGTACATGCCGACCAGTGGGTGTGAGCGAGGCGTTGCCTTTGGCTGGTCCATTGAGCCTCTAATAGCTCGCTAAGAATGTTGTGTCCCTAGGACTAGTAAACATGTCGTGGCAGTATAGTGAGGGAGGCCGTGGGTGAGCTTGGTCGCCTTTCGCAGCATAGCGTCGACGCGCATCTGGTCGGATTGGGTAAGTCCGTGGAAGGGGAGGTCGAATGTGATGCGACTGATCACGCAGGCTTCCACCAGCCGCAGCAGGTCCCTGCTCTCGCAGTCCTGTGCGCCTGTTGGTAACCCGTCGTACCATGGCGAGAATCTGTTCGGTTTGTCAGGACAGAGGAGAGACAGTGTAGTTCGCCTTTCCGTTCGCCTGAATTTGCAATCCAAGTAGCGAGCATGGTCCACTCGGGGCACGCCGTCCACGTGCACAGTGATCTCGGGTGGATGGGTAATGCTATGCGTGCGGATGAGAATAAGCTCAGACTTTTGAGGGGAGCAAGACAGGCCACCCTGTTGTGCGTAAGCAGTAACGATATCTATTGCTTGCTGCAGTCGATCCTGAATGGCCCCGTCTGACCCACGCGTCGTCCAAATTGTGATGTCTGCATAAATCGCACGTGCGACATCAGGGATCTGATTGAGCAGCTGAGGTAGCCTTGCCAGGGCGATATTAAACAGGGTGGGAGACAGAACTGATCCCAGCGGCGTTTCTCGACCTGTAAGGTGAATTCTGTCCGACTGGTGTGGCCGTATCCCTATGGTGGCTGTTCTGCCGCGCAGAAAGGAACGTATGTAATTGCACATGCGGTCACCGCAATGCGACTCCGCCAGATTCTTCAGGATCAAATCGTGTGCCACGTTGTCAAACGCCCCTTTTAGATCAAGGGCGAGGATGGCCCTGGTCTGGGCACGCGACAGAGTGCCCACGACGTCTTCCTTGAGCTGTAGAAACACGTCCTGTGTGGAGAGATGTGGCCGAAATCCGAACTGTGCGTGGGAGAACGATTGTTGTTCGAGGAAAGGTTGCAAACGCCGTAAAAGCATGTGCTCCATTAACTTTCCGATGCATGAGGTGAGAGATCTCAGCCGTAAGTTGGCTATGGGCTTTCCTGGTTTGGGCATCAGGGCAATTCAATGTTGGCATGACGCCATACCTGTGGGAGTGTACCCTTATGCCAGTGCTCATTGAAAAGGTTTGTTAAGTGATTCAGACCTGAATCGCTGAGATTTCGTAGGGTGGAAAATCTGATGTTATCTGCACCTGGGGCGGTGTTTCGACAGAGATCCTGGAGAACCACACGAACTTCATCGACCGTGATGTCCACGTCAAGTTCCTCGTTAGATTTTTCCGCATGTGGGTAATCGGGGTACTGCGGAGGTGGGCCGGTAGGGATGAAGTGTTGTTCAAGCTCTTTCAGAAGGCCGGATGGATCATCTCAGTACCTACTTGTTAAGCTACGTAATTGGTGATATGTATATGCCTTGGTTGAGGATGGATCTATGAGGGCGCGAAGCATCGACCATGTTTTCGCAGTGCTCAGGCTGCCCGAGAGACACTCGCAGAAACCTCGCCAGTTGTTTCGGACGAGAACTTGAGCGTATTCTTGTGCCTCCTGCGAAAGTTGGTCGATACGCCGGCGAAGCTTGCGATTAAGGCGTTGGCATTTCCAGCACTGTGTGAGCCCTCTGCGTGCCCCTCATAGATGCAGAAGGTGAGGGTCCATGTCTGGGGATGTAGTTGTAACTAGCATGCGCGTACATGCATCCAGGTCATGAGAAAAGGACTCTAGCCATTGCTCGTACCCTGCTCCTTCGGGAGGGTCCTGTCCATGCTCCCTGAACCGTGCCCAGTCAGTAATACGCACCTTCCGCTCCGGGCAACGTGCATTGTGTAGTGGTAGGGTAGTGGCCATGATGTAGTGATCACTGCCCAGATGTTCGAGAGGCTGAGTGACACTGTTGCCTATGCAGGTGGGTTTTCCTGGGTCGTTGTGTAAGGTATATCCCAAGTTACATATATCATCCCAGAGCCGAGTTCCCTTGGGTGCACATTTGCGGTACCGCCATACTGTGCGCGGAGCGTTGAGTCCCCGCACACGAGAAAGGTGCGCCCAAGACGCCCAAGTTCGATTAGGAGGCAGTGAAATGAGTGCGTGCGTGAATGGGGAGCACTCTAAACGTTGAGTATGTAAATACTGCGACATTTCCTGCCCTGTGTATTTATTTCAAGGATTTGATGTGGGATTTCGATGCTTGTACTGTGGCTGTTGCATGTTAAATTTTTCGATACAAGGGCCCCAACTAGCGGAGAGGAACCCGTAAAAGTGTTGAAGCCCGATAGAGAAGGGGAGCAGTTCGGTTCCTGTAGGAAGATAATGTCTCGAGGGTTCGTAGTCATAGCAACGTACTGTTGCAAGGATGCCCTTTTTTGATGGTATCCCCGGCAGTTCCATTGCCAGACTATGATCTGATGCTGGCTAAGGGGCGCCATCATTGTCGTGAGAGGAAGTGGTCGGGTGCGAGTATGGGTGCGACCTTCTTGCACCTGTGACTTGGGGCTGGGACCTTACGGCTTGAGAGCAATAGAGTCCAAACAAGAGACTAACTTGGCGAATAGGGCTTGTGTGCGCTCTTCTGATGCGTGGATTACAGTGATACTCTCCTGCCGAAGCACTAGAGACTCCCGCCACACGCTGTCTATGGCTGCCTGAATTCTAGCGGTGCGCTCTATTGCAGCGTCCAGCTGCGCATGCATCTGTGCGTGACACTCCTCCATGTTACGGCGCAACCGCGCGATCTCAGGGAAAGGATCGGTGTTGGTATTAGGTGGAGGAGGAGGGCAGGGCGCAGTGTGTGTTGGAGGTTGGAAGGGAAAGAGCTGTGCGGGTGCCCGCTGCCAACTTACCTCCCGAGGCACCGTCTTGGCCTTAGTGGTCTGTGAGGCTAGTGGTTGCTGATGATTCCAGGCAGCTGCTGAAGGTGCTGTCTTGCTTAATGGTGCACGGCTGTGGGGATGTCTGTGATGCCGGAACAGTCTGGCACTTCCCTTGGATGCTGCCAGAGGTCGACTGGGTGGGAGATCGGGAACGGAACTTCGATTTTGTGCGTCCCTTGGAGCGGGAATCTGGACCGCATCTTCGAACGAGAGCGTCCACCTTTCTTCAGCAGTGTACCGGAAGCAACCGGTTCTACTGGGAAGGGGGATGATGCGTTGGCGCATGCAGTCATTTTCCGCTGCCCCTCGGCGATGGCTTTTTTAACCCAAGTTTTATTGAAGGGATGTCGCCGGCATCGAGGGCACATCGGGTCAGTAGTAACATGGTCCCCACCACAAGACTTGCACCGGGGAGAGCACGGATGCGAGAAAATAGGATTGCAGATGCCGCACTGCTCACAAACAGTGACGTCCGGAGTGGGGCAGTGATCGGCTCGGTGGCCAAGTTTGAGGCACGTCTTGCAGACCTGTTGGCGGGGGCGGTGTGGGTAGCAGTGTAGCTCTGCTCCAAGGAACCAGACTAAGCGTGGAATGCGTAGGCCTTCGAAAGTGACCAACGCAATATTCGTGTGGCCCATCATCCGAGTTTGTAGTATCTGGATTGCAGGCGCTTGCATTTCCTCTGCCAGCATATGTGAGGGAGTGCCAGGTTCTAGTCCCGCCACAATGCCTTTACACGAATCGTCGGCAGCAGCTAGATATGCAGATACGGGGAAGGTGCGCTGGCCGAGTGAGAGCTCTTGCAAGTTCAGCAGTGTGTCTGCAACATGTGATGATGGGGTGCTCATTACGGCCAAGTTTTCCTCTGGCCTGGTCCTGAGGATGAGGTCCCTGCAGTCACTCGGACTCACTCCGGCAGCGGCCCAGATCATGGTGGCCAAGGTTGGTCTGGGCCAGTCACCCAATCTGAGACCTCCGAGCGGGCGCAAGATGACTTTTTCATCTCGGAATGGAAGAGGAGGCAGGCGCTTCGCCCTGCGAGGCCTGGGCTCGGTTAGAGGGTGTTCAGAGGCAGTTTTGGGGATCGATGCTTCGAGAGCAGCGGCGTTGCGTGCGCGTCTCTTGTTGCGAACCACCTTCCAGCAGGCACCGTTGTATATATCGTCTTCTGGCATATCTACGACGGTAGTGCGAGGGGTGGACTCTGCGTCCATTCCCTCTCCAAGTTGCGGGTCCTCCGTCCGTTCTGCATTCAGAGCACTGTCAGCTTCGTGGTCGGTCGATGCCTCGATTGTCGCTGCCTTGTCGGTGGTTGGGACAGTCTTCGGCGTCGCCAAGCATTGTGGCCATCGTTTGTGCGTTACCACCCCTAGAAAATGTGCATCGTAGTGATAACGAAGCAAGACGCTATCTGCGTTTGCCGGTTGTCAAGAAGAGTGTGAGATGAAACGCTTCCCGTAGCCAGTGGCTTGCATCGACACCGCCGCGCCTAGGTGGAGCAGACGCCGGCTCCGTTAGGCTTAATGCAGCATTGCCAGCTGAGAGTTCCGAAGCCTTGTGAATCAATTTGAAATAGACTCGCAGTGACTGCAACAGCACGGGGAGTTTGTCAACAAGGTAGGTCGCACTGCTTAGAGGAATCGGGTGTTGCAGTTCAGGATCATCCGAAAAACAAAGAAAAAAAGCCCGTGCGAAAAATGTCCGCACAAATCCGCAAATTAATGCTTGTCTATACTTTAGCCAAGTTCCTTTGTCACTCTCAGAGCTATGAATTTTCGTTGAAGATTTCCACATGATTTCAAAATGTTGCAGTGTCCCAAAACACGGTACCCTCTAATACTCCCGAATCTAAGCAAAACAAAATGTCGAGAATTGGTATTAGCGACAGTGTTGATCCCAATATTAATAGAGGGAAATGTTTGAGAAAACTAAAACTAATGAGATTAAAAAATTTTTTATATACTTGCAGGCATCATTCCAAATTACAATCGTTCAGAAAAGGCCTGTCCTAACTTTGATGAGCCAGACAGTCAACGGCAAGTCATCGGTCTCGCCCTGGCCGCCGGCACGTCCCAAGGGATCCCGGTCGACGGTTAGGGAGGATGAGTGTGCGTTTAGGCTGATGCCTCTACCCCGTCACCTATTTGACGGGTGCAACTAAAGTCACTTCTCTCTCTCACAAAAAGGCCTTGTGTTCTGATGAGTGCAGGGACTCTGGAACGTTTTTGGGAGTGGGGGAGCAAGTATTGTCATCTCGGTATGTTTATTTGTTCTCAATATTTGTCAATACTAATTTATTTAAGTTACATATTATATATTATTTAGTAGTTTTAATGACATCAATCGATGTATTAATTCATTTTAGCCGTATTAAATTTTACATATTTGGATCCTCACATCACATTGGTATACACTTCAAAAATGGTTGGAAATTTTGGAAGTATACTGCAAACCTGCGCAGACCATGCAGCCCGCATGGTTGTGTGGTCCAGTGCTTTGGAAAGCTCTGGACCACACAGCCACCAGCTTGAAAATTCTTGTAAAAAATTTAATTTCAATGTAAAGGGTTGGAAAGAGTGGGCGGCCTGGCCCCCTAGGAAAAAATGTTAGGGGGGGGGGGCGACCGCCCCCCCCCCAAGTTCCGGAGTCCCTGCATGCCTTACAGGCTTACTGTAGAGACTGCAGAGAGAGGTGGTTGCAGGTGAAATAAAAGAACAGACCGTCCATCCAGCCATGGAGGGGAGCATAGCTTGCGCTTGTGAGCAGGGACAGTCGCAGTGATTGCCCTCAGGCTTCAATGAATAAAGACATTTCAAAAACCGAAGAGAGAGAAAAGAAAGAAAAAAGACTGACTAAGCACATGCAGGCCATTTTTGCAACAGCCCCTACACACACCCCTCCGAGAGTGGGACTAACACCAATTACTTTCTTACAGGGGGAGCACAAAAGAGAGAATACAGGAAGCCAGAGGAAGGCCACAACATTATAGCGTGTGCACCCTATGCCCCCCCAACCCCACCCCCCCTTTACGCGTTCTAACTTTTGCGCACTGTCCCCGGCTAGTATGAAGGTTTGCAAAAGCACATCTCCTTCTCACCCAGAGCCAGCCCAGAGTTTCTTTTTCTCCGTTCTCCGCTACCCTGACTAAGTGGCGTAGCCTAGCGGAAAAATTTTAACTACAACCAATACGGTGGCAGTGAGACCGTCACCTTAATATTCATGATCACCCCCTCGTCCATGGGCTGCAGCTTTGCGGTTGTGTAGGGAGGAAGGAAGAGGACCTCAACAGTGCTAAGATATGCTCTGATGTGATGTGCGCAGCAATTATCGAGCAAGAGCTTTGTATGGTCATCTCTTTGTTAAAGTCTATCAGCCACTAACAAAAGATGTCATCCATCATCCATGCCTTCTTGTTTGTGTATGCAACTGGCATCGACAGCACCTTGGCAAAGCCCCGCGGTTTCTTTGCCTTGCCAGTGACCAATATGCACTGCTTATCTGAGCGATCCCTATTTGTGCACACCAACACCGTGATTAATGGGGTTTTACCGTCTCAAAACCAGCTATGATTATGAGAGTCCCTAGTGGAGGGCTCTGGAAATTTTTGGCCACGTGGAGTTCTTTAACGTGCACAGTACACGGGCCTCAACATTTTGCCTCCATCAAAACGCAGCCGCCGCAGCCGGGTTTTGATCCCGTGACCCCACCAACACCGTGATGCAATCCTTGCTGTTCTTGCATCCCATGAATTGGCGACTTTTTTGCTTTTTTAATTCACGTGAAAGCTCAAAAATGACCTTTTTTGGAGGAAATCTTTTTGTTTTCTTGAGGAAATACTTTGCTATATCTGCTGAGTTGGGCTTAGCTTTTAAAACTGGGCAAGCAATGCATTGAAAATCAATCACAGAAATTTGAAGAGGAAATTCAGATTACTTCGTTATAACTGCTATTTCGCTATAAGTGGGCTACACTGTATAGAGAGGGAAGTACAGGACTGAGGAGGAGCAACATGAAAGTTGAGTTGCCATGCAAGTGTGTTGTATGTCAGTTTTGAAGTACTTTTAAATTTAAAGCAGCTGGTGAGAGGCACCAAGGGTTAGGTTGACGGGTGTAATGCGATGCTGCAAATTGGCATAGATGGTTTGCTGCATTTGGCAATGAGCGTGCTGATGGACGACCGAAGCTTGGATGGAAATGTTTGGAGCTACTGATCACATATGTTCACATTCAAAACAACCAATAAACCACAACAGCGACAAAGGAAGGCACAACTTTTCAAGCTATTCAAACATTGTGCACCATTGACGCATGCAGTAAGTACATGAAATTTTTCATGAGATATACAAAATGTATAGTATTCATGATACAGCCTCGGGAAACTTGCAACTTGAGCCGGATGTTTGTTGTGCTAATAAGGTGTTCTTAGAAGTGCATGTTGCACACGTTTCCAAAGACGAACCGCATTACCTGCACACAGCTTTGAAACAATGCCTATGATCATACCACACCATCGACTTAAACACATTTATTTCCGCAAACACTCGCTTTCTTCCTTGAAAATCAAGAGTAAAATGAAAAAACGTATAGCATCAAGCACTCTCCATCGTGCGTGCTTAATGTAGCAGTCCGTTAAAGATGCGAGTCTTAAATCGGTCAGTGCTTTTGTCGCTGGGAAAGCAACTGGTATTCAGAGAAAAAATATATAAACAAGGCTAAGCGATGATCTTACGTTCGTCACTCACAGTTCCGAAAACATGCAACGCTACTATCCCTGGTGAGACCACCTGCGCGGGAGTGACAGTAATTTTCTGTTTTTTTTTTGTTTGTACAATCAAAGTATTTCATTAAAAAGTGTTACATTCTTCTCAGAATGAAATGGATACATTCCACTTGCACAGCGGGAGGTACCAGTGAGAAATCATCGCATAGGGATGGCAAAAGCAGCAGCAGGGAGCAGCCAATATAGGCTCAGATACCACAAGTTTCGTTTTCCGGCACCCCGAAAAACATCATGGATAACTCTTACAGGGATGTCCGCTCTACATTTTGACTATCCCATATTAATGTGAAAGAGGAAGAGCTAAATTATTGTAGGTTATTAGCTCAGACAGAATTAAGTGGACTTTCGACGACCATAGCCAAGAACATCTTTAACTAATGCAAACAAATCTATAAGGCCGGAAGCATAAAACTAAGCAGAAGGAAATTTGGCAAAGGGAAGAAAAATAATAATGCAGTGAAAGCCACTCGTAATATGACCATAAGTTGTATGCACCAGACTAAAATGTCTACAATACGTGCAATAATGTTTAGCTTGGTTTACTATTCAGAAAAAGATCAAGTTCTGAAGAATAACAAATAGAGTGGCAGTGCACAGAGCAAGTGTCATAAAAACATTGCTTGTGGAAACTGGGCTGCACATGAAACAACAGCCGATTCAACTTGCTTGCTTTCACTGCTCTGTCAAGTATTCGCAAGGGTCACTTCCTGTTGGACAAATGAAGCATTTGACTTCAATCAACCTAAAGAATGGATAGGCTTCAGGGAGGCCTGTTTCATAATAGATTGCATCCATGTCATAAGTTCAGTAATTGAGAAATCTGAGGATTTCAGTCAACTTCTCTATGCAAATTTTACAGAATATGAATAGGCATTTGATTGAATGGATACCAGAGGCCTTTCCCCGAATTCTCCGTGCAATAACAAGAATAATATGGAAAAAGGCGACCAGGAAGCAAGCAATTTCTCCAAGGTATTCATTTCAGGCTTGGAAAAATAATGAACCTATTAAACATGGATGGTTTATGGAACAAGAAGCGTCGACGAATATCTCGGCTGTCTATATGGCCTGCCATGTTCAACACTAGGGATGAATTCAGAGAAATGATTGAAGACTTCAAAAGGTAACGGTGAACAATTTCACCTGGAAAGAAAAAAACAATGTTAATGACATGAGGAGAGAGTAACAATTTATTATCGTTAACCAGTCTCCAAGGTATGCAGAGAAACACGTTTACCTAGCTTAATTAACAAGAAGGGAGTCTTTCATCAGAAATTGTTATACAAAAGAGGGAAATGGTGTTGAGGTGCGCATACAGCTGACATCACCAAATGATCATTGGCAGGTTAGTGCTATATGTCATAAAAGTGTAACGTAATGGTGTTTCAAGCAGCACTCAAACATGCAGAAAAAAATGATCTCGGGGACCTCGTCCATGCACACACAGTAAGAGAGGAAATAAAGAAATCGAGCCTAATGTTGAGAAACCACAGGTCAGCAGCGTTGATAACAAGCAGAAACAGGTGCTACTCTATAGTTTTTATAGAAAGGAAGCAAAGAGGCAGGCAGCTTATATAATGCATATGCCAGATAGTTGTTGGCATGTAATAGGTACGAATAGATGCAAAGGGTGGGGATATGTACTTGACGACAGCTTCAAGACAACTAGTTCAACAAACGGTGAATTGGAGATTGCTGTATGACGACAACAGAAGCGATCACCGCCTCATCTGCCCGGTGACCTCTGCGAGCAACGGAGCGCAGCAGACGTAACAAGGCGCGTGGCTGCGTCGGCTCTCGGGTTCTGCAGACAAGGAGGCTGACATCTCGACACAGGAGGCCGCAATGTCATCTCGGCTAAGGGAAAAGGGCACCAGCGACAACAAGACGGAGAAGTCGCCACAGAAGCAATCTTCAGCTGACGTGTTGGAAGATGACGACGTGAAGGAGGTCCAGTAGACGGACCACAAGGACAAGAAATAAATCGGGGAGCCCATGGAGAAGTACGGGGAGGGCGCTGGTGAAGACGATGGCGGTGATCACGACGATGTTGATGCAGTTCCGGATGGTGAGGACTACGACAAGGAAGGGGACGACCCCGAGGGAGCTGACCGTCTTGAGACGATGATGAGGATGACGCGTAAAATGGCTAGTAGTGGGGCGAGTGCAAGGCAGACAATGGTCCGGAGAGCCTGCCTGGGCCGACATCAAGGGTTTTTGATACTTGTGAGCGGCACTTTCGACGTCCTGGTGCGGCTTCTCACACCCTCCCACATGTTGCTCATCTGTGATGGCTGGCCGGCAACCGCGATCGACTCCACGATTGAGCGACTACACCCACCGGCTGCCTGCTGGGTGCACTAATCTGAGAGAGGTTGGCAATGACGATCGGTCGTGCTACAGCGCCAGGGTTCGGTTTAGGTCCCGCGTGTTCCCGCAAGACCTCCAGAGGTTTAGGACCGCGGTATCCTGCAAGACCTTATGCCCAGCGCTGCGCTACCTGGCCTCGTTCGCCACCTCGCTCGGTGCGCCAGCTTTCGAGGCTCTACCGCTAGTAGGGGCGTCAACCATTGTGCGGGCCATTGTGGACCAGTGCCATCAAAACCACGGAGGGAGGGAGAGTGTGGGGATCGCCGGCAGCCAGGCTACAGACTATGGAGACGACGACGATGACGAACTGCACGCGTGTGGTGCTGGGGCGCGCGCTGGCATTCTAGCCAGGGCCAGGCCTAGGCTGGACGCGGCTGGGCGCGACGGCCCTCAACTGGCCAGCTGGCTGGGACTGGCTGCTGCGGGCCGAGACGCGGCAATCTCCCACAGTACATGGTGCTCTAAGTACAGCGATGGCTGCTCATTGGAGCAATGCATTTCTGCATTGCCTTGGTGCAACAGACCACAGTAACAGGGTAGACAAGTGAATAACTCTCACACAACAGCACCTCACGGGACACTTTTCTGTCACGCCATTGAATTAACTAATACAAGGGCATTCACTATCAAGGAACTGATCCCCAGTTCCTCAATGAGCTCTCACGGTAAGCACATGCCAATTCTTTTCTTCTTTTGAATGGTGCAAACTGTGAATAATCAGCATAAGGCATTTCAACATTAAGTGTGGTCTTCGTGGTAACCATTGCACAACCCTTCACCCATTACTGCTTGTATACAAGCTTGACACGTCGACTGTGCCTCTGTGCCTTCATATGCCTTCCACTGTTTGTACATTTTTTAAAGTGTGTTGTTTGAAGTGCCATACCCAAGTGGGTGAGGCCTCACCAGGGCAGCTGGTGTTGCCTGCTCTGGGGTGTGCACAATCAGTGTGCCAGCAGCACAGAATGGGCCAGTATATATTGATAAAGGTGAACATATCGACGCCAAACTGCTCACGCACACGTCTAGCAGAGCCAAGCCCCCGCTTTTGCACATGATCAGTGTATTATACAACACTGACCATGTTGGAGCTATAACTCCAACAATACCAGTCCTTCTAACTCTTAGAGTACATTATGGTGTGAAGGCATCACTTCATGAACGATGCCCAATTGAGCAAAACACATGCAAAGTGACTTGCGACTATTGTCCAACTATTCCTTAATGCATTCGATCACTGTTTTGTAGTTGTTGGTAATGGCAGCAGTGGTATTTACAGAGGTAGAAGTAAAGCAAGTATAGGTTAATAAGCTGTACTGTAAATAAACGTTGCTTTAGCTGGTACCAGCGTTCTCACACGCGAGAAGACAAGGTCTTCACAAAGTGCAGCACTGCAATTTCCTGCAGAAGTACACGGAGAACTCGTTTGAATGGAAAGTAAGTGCACAAAAAGAAAGAAAAAAAGTGTTGGGATGAATGGCTTTCTAATTTCTACAGAGGACGATGCTGAAGACGTCATCTTCCCTCCCATTATTGTTTTATTGTTTTCTTGTCTATTTCCCTAAAGAAATCGATGTGATGCGCTTATCCTGCAGCACCATATAGTGCATCAGAACAACTGGTATACATGCATGGTGTTAAGTAAACACCGCTGAGGAAGACATCACATTAGAGAAGAAATAACAGGGAAAAAAAAAACATTGACACACTAAATTATTCATCCACATACATCTTCGTAGATGTTATTCTCGAAATCTTGCATAAGTAACTCCATTTAATCTTGGGCATTCCCAGCCACACAGAACCAGCATCACAACCAGAATAACGTCACATCCACTCGAAGAAACTGTTGATGTATACAACGCTGAAGTTGGCATGGAAGCTGATTTCATGTAGAGATTATAATAAGATCCGCTTTGATTTCGCCGTTTTCACTGTTGCTAAAGTCATCGAGTTCCACATGAAAATCTACAATAAAAGTGATCAGCGTAATTCATGTTTCAGGTGCCCTTCATGTGAAGAAGGACAAGAAGAGACTGTTCCAAGCGTGAATAAATAAAAGAACCACCACATTATCTAAAAAGAACTGCAAGAAAGAGCCGCATTCTAATTTGTCAAAGCCGCATGAAAGGTCAGCATTGTATAGGTTCACAACCAGAAACCTGAACACACCTCTCTATACTCGCACTCTGCTGTACTATCTTTCCAAGAGGTGGCTTTCAGGACTCGTATGGCCTTCCGGCCAGGAGCCCTGAAGGCAGCAAGGAAGAGTATGAGGAGCGTTGGAAGAGTAATATGTACAAAATTCATTTATTCATTTCGGGGGTTTCACATCCCAAAGCCACGATTTGATCCATGACATGCCGTAGTGGAGGACTCCAGAAACTTCAACTTCCTGGGGTCTTTTAAGTGAAATCACACGGCACACGGGCCTGATCATTTCGCCTCCATCGAAACGCAGCCACAGCAGCCAGGATTCGATCCTGCGATCTTGCATCAGCAGCTGAGTGCCATAACCACTAGACCACCGTGGCAGCGCACAACCGTAAACATCTTACAGGTGACAATTCAACGCCATTCCCTCGGTTAAAATTACAGTAGGGAACAATAACAGCACATGTTGTAAATCATTGGGGCAGGTGGCCATGGCGGAGGCCATGGCGTTACAGTCAATCCTGAATATATCAAACTTGGATATATATATGTGTGTATATGTATATATATATCATCATCAGTCCATTTATGACCACTGCAGCACAAAGGCCTCTCCCAATGCTCTCCATCGTTTCCTGTCCTGCGCAAGCTGATTCCATCTGATGCTTGCGAAGTTCTTAATTTCATGACTCCATCTTACTCTCTGTCGTCCATTCCTTCTTTCCAACTGTCCATAAGTTGTCAAGCCTTCTTCTCATGTGACCAGCCATGTTAATTTTTTCTTCGACTATTGTCAGCTAACCCTGTCTATTCCCTAACCCACTCGGCTCTCTTGCTATCTCTTAGAGTAACGCCTATCATTTTTCCTTCCATCACCTGCTGTGCGGTTCTTAACTTCCTTTCTAGCTTCTTCGTAGTTCTCCAAGTTTCTGCCCCATATGTCAGTACTGGCAAAATACAGTAATTATACAATTTCCGCTTGAGTGATAATGGTAAGTTTCTGTTCATGAGTTGGGAGTGTCTCCCGTATGCGCACCATCCCATGCTTATTCTTCGGTGTATTTCTTTTACATGAGTAGGTTCTCCCGTCAGTAGCAGTCCTAGATAAGTGTATTCCTGTATGACTTGCAATGTCAGGTTTTCAATTGTGAAGGCACATTTTTTCGCTGTGCCACCGAGCATTACTTTTGTTTTCTGCATGTTCATCTTCCTACTTTAGCGCTTTCCCGGCTTAAGTCTATAATCATCTTCTGTAGTTCGTCGCCATCATCGTTGGAGTACTGTCGTTGGCGAAGTGTAAGTTACTCAAATATTCGCCGTTAATACTGAGTCCTGTTTCGTCCCAGTCTAGTCTTTTGAAGATTTCTTCCAAATATGCAGTAGATAGCATCGGAGAGATTCTATCTCCTTGTCTGACACCTTTCTGTATCTGGATTTTCCTTCTTTTCTTATGCAGCAGTAGGGTGGCTGTAGTCTTTATATTGCCACCTTCCCACTATGTTATACAGTGGCGACGAGGAAGACAATCACAGACTGACTGACCCGCTCATGAATGCAAGCCCGCTGTAGAGAAGACGACAAGGTTCTTGTGGTCTCTGCTCCTGGAAACGAAGCTATTGTGTAGAGAAAAAAAACGTTGGTTCACGCGTCAACGCATGCAGGCATTAGTGATCGGGACGTTATAAAGAAAGCGGTGCGATGAGCTCCACTTCGTAGGGAAGCTTGTTGACGCTTGTCTGTGGCAAACACTTGGCGCGTATGGTGACATTGTCGTCCCACACAGCTGTGACATCGGACACATGTCCACTATTATAATGTGCAGCTCCTTTGCACACACTATCGCCGCAAAAGTAATTATCTGGGACGCGCACAAGCGGCAAATCGCACGCGCGCACTTCCGCCATGCTTGCAGTGAAATGAGGCGTCTGCTACGCGACCCACCACCGGTTCCAACGGCCGCCACTACGCGGCTTTCAGTGGCGCCCCTATAGGCGCTGCGCATGGCGTATAGGTTCACAACCAGAAACCTGAACACACCTCTCTATACTCGCACTCTGCTGTACTATCTTTCCAAGAGGTGGCTTTCAGGACTCGTATGGCCTTCCGGCCAGGAGCCCTGAAGGCAGCAAGGAAGAGTATGAGGAGCGTTGGAAGAGTAATATGTACAAAATTCATTTATTCATTTCGGGGGTTTCACATCCCAAAGCCACGATTTGATCCATGACATGCCGTAGTGGAGGACTCCAGAAACTTCAACTTCCTGGGGTCTTTTAAGTGAAATCACACGGCACACGGGCCTGATCATTTCGCCTCCATCGAAACGCAGCCACAGCAGCCAGGATTCGATCCTGCGATCTTGCATCAGCAGCTGAGTGCCATAACCACTAGACTACCGTGGCAGCGCACAACCGTAAACATCTTACAGGTGACAATTCAACGCCATTCCCTCGGTTAAAATTACAGTAGGGAACAATAACAGCACATGTTGTAAATCATTGGGGCAGGTGGCCATGGCGGAGGCCATGGCGTTACAGTCAATCCTGAATATATCAAACTTGGATATATATATGTGTGTATATGTATATATATATATCATCATCAGTCCATTTATGACCACTGCAGCACAAAGGCCTCTCCCAATGCTCTCCATCGTTTCCTGTCCTGCGCAAGCTGATTCCATCTGATGCTTGCGAAGTTCTTAATTTCATGACTCCATCTTACTCTCTGTCGTCCATTCCTTCTTTCCAACTGTCCATAAGTTGTCAAGCCTTCTTCTCATGTGACCAGCCATGTTCATTTTTTCTTCGACTATTGTCAGCTAACCCTGTCTATTCCCTAACCCACTCGGCTCTCTTGCTATCTCTTAGAGTAACGCCTATCATTTTTCCTTCCATCACCTGCTGTGCGGTTCTTAACTTCCTTTCTAGCTTCTTCGTAGTTCTCCAAGTTTCTGCCCCATATGTCAGTACTGGCAAAATACAGTAATTATACAATTTCCGCTTGAGTGATAATGGTAAGTTTCTGTTCATGAGTTGGGAGTGTCTCCCGTATGCGCACCATCCCATGCTTATTCTTCGGTGTATTTCTTTTACATGAGTAGGTTCTCCCGTCAGTAGCAGTCCTAGATAAGTGTATTCCTGTATGACTTGCAATGTCAGGTTTTCAATTGTGAAGGCACATTTTTTCGCTGTGCCACCGAGCATTACTTTTGTTTTCTGCATGTTCATCTTCCTACTTTAGCGCTTTCCCGGCTTAAGTCTATAATCATCTTCTGTAGTTCGTCGCCATCATCGTTGGAGTACTGTCGTTGGCGAAGTGTAAGTTACTCAAATATTCGCCGTTAATACTGAGTCCTGTTTCGTCCCAGTCTAGTCTTTTGAAGATTTCTTCCAAGTATGCAGTAGATAGCATCGGAGAGATTCTATCTCCTTGTCTGACACCTTTCTGTATCTGGATTTTCCTTCTTTTCTTATGCAGCAGTAGGGTGGCTGTAGTCTTTATAGTGCCACCTTCCCACTATGTTATACAGTGGCGACGAGGAAGACAATCACAGACTGACTGACCCGCTCGTGAATGCAAGCCCGCTGTAGAGAAGACGACAAGGTTCTTGTGGTCTCTGCTCCTGGTTCTGCGGCTGGTGCTCCCGAGTCAGACGCAGTACTGCTTGTTCTTTGAGCACTAAAACTCCTGCTCTCAGTGAACCGCAACACTGGAGGAGGTGCTGGGTACTCTGCCATCAGCCCATGACTACGACTCTTCCTGCAGGAATTGATGGGCGCGAAGTGACTGCGTTAGTAGATACTGGTTCTGATTTCACCATAATGAGAGATGTTGGCCGATGCCCTTAAGAAAGTTCGAACGCAATGGACGGGCCCGTGTCTTCGGAATGCTGGAGGACAGTTTATGATGCCTACAGGAAAGTGTACAGCGAGACTCACGATCGGCGATGCAACCTTTGTTGCCAGTTTTGTGATTCTGCATCAGTGCTGCAAATTGGACGTACTAGGCATGGAGTTCCTCCGCGAGCACGGCACTGTAGTGTAAATACGAGACGGAGTGGTAACGTCCTCCACATTTAATGACGCGGCCCAGGGAACCACACAAGCCAGAGCTTTACGCATAGTCGACGAAGACGTTTTTATACCACCTCTCTCGTGCAGCCTAGTTTCTGTCAGCTGCGATGCACTGCTAAACGAAGGCGGTGTAGCGGAAAGTACCGTATTTACTCGATTCTAACGCGCATTCGATTCTAACGCGCACCCGTTTTCCGCGACCAAAAAGAAAAGTGAAACATTGATTGTAACGCGCTCCCATTTTTCATGACATGGAAAAAAAGATCCTATAATGAACCTTCTCACGTTTATAAAAACAAATGCCGTACTCGCGTAATGAACGCACTCGCATAATAAACGCACCGCCAACTTTGAACCCCCGCAGTCCCTCGAACGGCCGCGCTATGGCTTTCCCGCTTCACTCGATCCGCGGTGTCTTGAACACGTTCGGCGCTCCGATTCATAACTCCCGCATCTCGATAAAACGCCAAACTCTGACGGGCGCAGCCGCAGTGCTGCATTCCTCCGTGCTATCGCAGTTCCCTCACGCATGCTGCCATGCGTGCGGTGCAGGCTGGCGCTGATAAGCGGGGCGTGGTCTCCAAGATTGCCGTGATGCAATCTTGGACGTCATGCTGCGCGCACGACTGAGAGGCTCAGGTGGCTCAGGCTCAGCACAGATATGAGGGAGAAATGCGATGACGAGCCGTTTTGCGGGGGCGGTGATAGGAAACATCTCCCGTTACGGTTACCCGCGAACGCTACCGGAAACTGTGCAGCGGAGATTGCACCGGCGACGTAGTGACTTTGTTTGGCGGCAAGACAGCCAAGCCGGCGCGGCGAGTACCATCAGCCTACGCATCATGTGCGTCGTTCAGCGAGGGTCCGGCGGTGACATGCAAACTACTGAAACTATGCACGCCAAAGACCACCGCGCCACTTGTTTTCGATCTTGGCCCCAGTTTAATGCAGGCAGAGAAACTTCATCTCCCAGAGCTGCTCCACCAATTCAGGGGCTGCTTCTCAACATCACGAGTGGGCCAAACGCCACAGACGAAACACCGCGTTGTGACAGAGGAGATGGCACGACCAATTAAACAGAACCCATATCACGTTGCACCAAGAGAACACGAAGCAATTCAACATCAAGTACAGAAGATGCTCGAGGATGATGTAATACAGCCGTTGAACAGCCCCTGGGCATCACCTGTTGTTATGCGGGATTTAACGTCCCAAAACCAGCTCTGATTATGAGAGACGCCGTAGTGGAGGGCTCCGGAAATTTCGACCACCTGGGGTTCTTTAACGTGCTCTGACATCGCACAGCACTCAGGCCTCAACATTTCGCCTCCATCGAAATGCAGCCGCCGCGGCCGGGATTCGATCCCGCGACCCTCAGATCAGCAGTCGAGTACCGTAGCCACTAGACCACCATGGCGGGGCTGGGCATCACCTGTGGTGTTGGTCAAGAAAAAGGATGGTAGCCTCCGGTTCTGTATCGATTACCGCAAGCTCAACCGCGTCACGAAGAAGGCCGTTTACCCACTACCACGTATCGACGATTCCTTGGACAGATTACGGCATGCGCGGTACTTCTCATCAATGGACCTAAAGAGTGGTTACTGGCAAATTAAGGTCGACGAGTGCGATCGCCAGAAGACTGCCTACGTGATGCCTGATGGGCTTTATGAATTCAAAGTTCTCCCCTCCCAGGTGAAAATGTGTAACTGGTAATGAACTGGTACCAACTGGGACCAACTGGTCCCAGCCTGGAACCAAATGGTCCCAGTTGGTTCCTAACTGGTCCCAGTCTGGAACCAACTGGTCCCCGTTGGCGGCCAACTGGGACCCGATGGGGACCATCTGGGACCCGATAGCGACCAGTTGGGACCCGATGGCGACCAGTTGGGACCCGATGGCGACCAGTTGGGACCCGATGGCGACCATCTGGGACCCGAAGGCGACCATCTGGGACCCGATGGGGCGCGTCTGGGACCCGATGGGGCCCATCTGAGACCCGACAGGGCCAATTTGGTACCCCATGTGGGAGGAAACTGGGACCATCAGGCTTGCATCTGGTTCCAATTTTAGGACATCTGGGACCCACGACCTCCTTTATAAACTTTATAGAGGAGGTCGTGCTGGGACCACATGTGCATGGATCTGCTGGCAGCCAAACTGGGCGCCATGTATTTGGCGGTGATCTATATACTTCAAAAAGGGACACTTGGGTCAAAGCAATTCAAGATCCGTGCGTGCATGGGTAGTTGAAAATAGACTAATTTTATAATTGGTTTTACATATCAAAACTACGACATGATTATGATAGTGGAGGGCCCTGGAAATTTTGTCTACCTGGGGTATGAAAATGGACTGAAAGAGGCTGCACATGTATACATTGTATGTGTGTTCGGATTAACGTTCTGCAATGTTTTCATGGAGACGGAATATATATCAGGTTTGCACAGCATATGCATTGGAAATTAAATTAATGTATGGTGATGCGGTCGTGTACACATTTATGTCTTGATGTATTATTGACTGCAAAAAAAAATTCGCTTACGCAAATGTGCAGCGAAAGTTCCGTACAGAAGCATTTTTGACATCTCCCTAAAAATGCTGAAACGCAACGTTAGTTTCGTACGGCACACGTGGGCGGCGCGGCAGGATAGGCCAAGCCAGCCAAGCCAAGCCGGTCAAGTGAGGTGTGCGTGCGGAGGCTAAGCGTGCGCGTGCGCCGCGCAGTTGTGATGTTTTCGAAGCAGTTTGGGACTTGTGTGCTGCTATTTTCATCTCCGGAAGACCTGATGACTGCAGGCAACGCACGTGACGAATGTTTTCGCCCATGGCAAGCACGGATACGTAGATCCATTGTGTTGCGCGGGTGTCGATCTGCGATGGATTTGTTGGCGACGATGGAGCAATTTGAAGGTAATTATTTCATTTGTATTTTGAGTGCAAGCTATTCTGTATATCCCGGAGGTAGAAGTACCGCGACGTTGTATCATAGGCTAGATTGTTGGCACGATGGAACATTTTATTGTAAACAAGGCTTCTCGTGTTGTGCTGACAAGATGGCTCAAAGTGCTTGTATGTTTTCTGCACAAAGCTATATCTATATATATTTCATTCGACCGTGTTGTTCTGTTAAACTTTACAGCGACAGTCTACCGGTAATGAAGGGGAACAACGTGTCATCCACCATCACCAACGTCATGAAGCTCCTTTCTGAAAAAAAATCGCGACGTATGATGGCCCAACAAACGGTTTGCTGCACCCACTGAGGCAACGAAGACATAGCCTGATAGCGCATATAAAAAATAAACTTGTTGACTGGCCGAACTGTCGTTGTTTAGCATAGCTGTGTATGCGTGGTTGCTCATTGGCACCGTTTGTGCTGGTGCCCAAGCGCTGCTACTTTTTTCCAGCCGAAATTGATACCAACTGGCCCCAGATGGGACTGGGACCAACTGGTCCCAGCTGCTCCCAGTAGGACTGGGACCAACTGGTTCCAACTGGAACCAATTCGAACTGGGACCAACTGGGACCAGCTGGTCCCATTTGGGGCTGGGACCAACTGGGAATTTCACCATAAACCAGTTCAACGGGGACCAGTTGGGACCAACTGGGACCAGTTTGGATATTTTCACCTGGGCTTCGAACTGTGCTCAGCCCCAGCCACGTTTCAAAGGCTAATGGACACTGTTCTCTCCAGCCTCAAATGGAAAACATGCCTGGTATACCTGGATGATGTGATTGTCTTCTCGGCCACATTTGACGAACATCTAAAGCGGCTACATTCGGTTCTCCAGGCGATAAAATTTGCAGGACTCAGATTGAAGGCCGAGAAATGCCACTTTGGCTTTAAAGAGCTTCAGTTCTTGAGCCAAGTAGTCAGCCACGAAGGTGTTCAACCTGACCCTGGTAAAATTGAAGCCGTTGTGAAATTTCCGAGGCCCACAGATAAAAAGGCAGTCAGACACTTCCTTGGTCTTTGCGCCTACTACCGTCGATTCATCGCAGATTTCTCGTGCACCGCTTTTCCACTCACTCGTCCAACAAGAGACACTGTCGTGTTCGTGTGGACGGAGGAGCAAGAAACGGCATTTAATGAATTGCGGCGACGCCTACAAAATCCGCCGGTGCTCGCTCACTTCAATGAGGATGCCCCAACAGCCATCCACATGGATGCCAACAATGTGGGACTCGGTGCCATTCTCGTTCAGTGGCAAAATGGTTGCGAACGAGTTATTGCCTATGCGAGCCAGACACTGTCGCGTGCTGAAGGCAATTACTCAGCTACGGAAAAGGAATGCCTCGCTGTGGTATGGGCAGTCACCAAGTTTCGCCCGTACTTGTACGGTCGTGCTTTTCAGGTAGTCAGCGACCACCACTCCCTTTGTTGGCTGACGAACATGAAAGACCTGTCCGGACATTTGGCCCGTCTGTCCTCAGATTGCCAGAATATGACGACTATTGTGTATAAATCCGGACTGTAACATTTAGATGCCGACTGCCTCACGATCCCCTATTGATTCTTCTGGGACCGATGATGATGAAATTGCAGCTTTTTCTGGGAGTCGTTAATGCAGCAGACATCTCCAGGCAACAACAAGCTGACGAGGAGCTCAGCTCTTTGATTCAATTTCTGGATGGGAAATGTACAAATGCGCCGAAAATGTTTTCAAAAAGGTTGCCATCATTGTTTGCATGACGGTATTCTCTACAGAAAGAACTTCGCTTCAACTGCGAACCGTCATCTCCTTGTCATGCCCACAAGTCTCCGTACCGAAATCTTGTGGGCCTGCCACAATGAGCCATCCTCGGGGCACCTTGGCTACACAGAAACCTTGGCGAGAATCAGAGAAAAATACTACTGGCCAAGGCTCGCTGGGGACATAAAGCATTACGTCAGAACTTGCTTTGACTGTCAGAACTTGCAACAGACTACCTCACCCGCTATGCGGAAGCCCAGGCAATTCCTTCCAGCACTGCAGCTGAGGCAGCCCAATTCTTTACTGAAAACATCGTACTGCAGCACGGCGCTCCACATACGATCATCACCGACAGAGGAACCACATTCACAGCTGAGCTGCTGCGCACTGTACTCATGCTCAGTGGTACGTCGCATAGGCAGACAACCGCCTACCACCCACAAACGAATGGGCTTACGGAACGCCTCAACAAAACTATTGCCGATATGCTCTGCATGTACGTCGATGTCGAGCCTAAGAATTGGAATAAAATACTGCTGTATGTCACCTTTGCACAGAATACCGCAAGGCAGGAAACAACGAGAATGACGCTGTTCCGTCTCCTTCATGGGCGAGATGTCACGACCATGCTTGACGCCATGCTGCCTCACTATTTCAGTGAGACGGATGCTGATGCTGCAGCAATCGCCCAGCGTGCCGAAGAAGCCCGGCAGCTAGCGCACATCAGAATAACTAACCAGCAGGAACACGACACCCGACGATACAACCTTCGACATCGATTCGTTGTTTATCAACCGGGTGAAAGAGTATGGGTTTTGTCTCCCGTAAGACGCTGGGGGCTCGCGGAGAAGCTCCTACGCCGTTACTTCTGCCCGTACAAGGTGCTTCGCCGCCTTAGTGATGTCACCTACGAGGTCATTCCTGACAGCCCGTTCTGTTCCAAATGCCGTCAACATCTGCCTTAGACAGTACACGTGGTGCATATGAAGCCGTACGTTTCCGAGTGAGCTGCACACCATCAAGGCAAAATAAGATTGACTGTTCCCTGTTCAGTGAGCATCAGGACGATGCTTCTTCTGGAGGGGGGATAATGCCAGCTTCCCACTATGTTATACACTGGCGACAAGGAAGGCAATCATGGACTGACTGACCCGCTCGTGAATGCAAGCCCACTGTAGAGAAGACGAGGTTCTTGTGATCTCTGCTCCTGGTTCTGCTGCTGGTGCTCCCGAGTCTGACGCAATACTGCCTGTTCTTCGAGCAATAAAACTCCTGCTCTAAATGAACCGCGACAATATATGTTAGCTATTATATTTACATAGCTATTGCATATTCCTTGACAACACAATGCCTCCAGAACTGCTGTTATCTCTACCGAGTCAAAGGCCTTTTCGTAGTCTATCAAAGCCATATAGAGGGGTCTGTTGTATTCAGCGTATTTCTCGATTACCTGATTGACCACATGAAGATGGTCTATGGTGGAGTATCCTTGTCTGAACCCTGCTTGCTCTTTTCGTTGATTAAATTAGACTGCTGCTCTTGTTCTATTTGAGATAACCTTTGTGAATGTTTTGTATAGTGCTAAGAGTAGACTAATCGACCTGTAGTTCTGCAGGTCTTTGACGTCTCCCTTTTTGTGTAATAATAGATTGTTTGCAGTTTTCCAACTTACTGGCAAATTTTAAGCTTTGAGGCATTCTGATTAGTGATGAGAGCTTTGTAGCTAGGAAGTCTCGTCCATCTTGGCTCAAGTCGGTGGTTATGCCGTCATCTCCAGCTGCTTTCCCGTGAGACATACCTTGAATTGCTTTCCTAACCTTGTCTGCAGTGATGCATGGAACTTCTCTGTCCTGATCGGCGCTTATTACACCCCTGGCGGGGTGTCTACGGTGGGGTGTCTCGTGTTTGAGCTTCAGAGTTCCAAATAGAAGTCCTTGGCCACGTTGGCTATATCATTGAAGTTAGTAACGATGTTGCCCTGCCTATCTTTCACTGCATGCATTATGTTCTTTCCCGCACAAAGCTTCCTTTTAGTTGTTTTGATGCTGGCTCCTTTCTGATGGCTGCTTCTATTTCTTTCAGGTTATGGTCGCGAATGTCACTGACTCTACTTTTGTTGACGAGTTTAGACAGCTCGGCGAATTCTATTTGATCTCTTGGGTCAGTTATTCTCATCTGATGGCATTGTTTAATTAAATTTTTAGTAGCTTGTAAGAGCTTATTCACATCTTGTCTCAGTGCTTTGCCTCCTACTTCAATTGCAGCTTCAGTCATCAGCCTAGTAATATTTTCATTCTTCTCTATGCCCTCGTTTTCTTCCTGTCTTAAAGCCTCATACTTATACTTAAGTGCAAGTCTAAATTCTTGTTTTACCCTGACAACATCGAGGTTGGCCTGTTTCCGTACGAATAACTTTGTTCTTGTCCTCTTGAGAGTAAGTGTTATCTTTGCTCTTGTGATCACTAATTTTGACCTTATTAACCACTTCGTGTCCTGTAATATACCTGAATCACTGCTTAGTATGAATTCTATCTCGTTTTTTGTTTTGCCATTAGGGCTTCTTCCATGTCCACTTCTTGTTCTTACGTTTCTTAAAGAAAGTGTTCGTTACACGGAGTTGATTTCTCTCTGCGAATTCCACTAGCATCTCCCCTCTGCTATTCCTATCGCCTACACCATAGTTCCCAACTGCCTGTTCTCCCGTTAGTTTCCTTCCTATTTTTCCATTAAAATCCCCCATAAATAGCGTATATTGGGTGCGTACTTTGTTGAATGCTGTTTCCACATCCTTGTAAAACTGTTCTACACTCTCGTCATTGTGGCTGGTCGTTGGGGCAAAACATTGCATAAGTTTTAGTTTGTATCTCTTGTTTAGTTTTATCACGACTCCTGCTGCCCTTTCATTAATGCTATGGAATCCTTCAATATTGCCTGCAATGTCTTTGTGGATAAGTAATCTCACGCCGTAGTCGCACTTCTCTGGCAGTCCTCTGAAGCAAAGGACATGCCCTTCATTAAGCAACAAGTATCCTTCCCCTGATATCCTAACCTCGCTAAGGCCAATGGTATCCCAATTATACCATTTATTTCTTCCAGTAGTTCAGCTAGTCTGCTTTCAGTTGATAGCGTTCGTGTGTTGAGAATCGCTACGTTTCATTTCCAATGGCTGACTGTTCGAGTCCAGAGGCTTTCTGAGCCTGTTGTTGCCATAGTGGTCTGGTTGGATCATTGTCGAGGTTCCGCTGCTGCCGTCGTCGTAGGTACAGGGTTTGCTTGGCTGGGTCACATGGGAGGTGCTGGCCGTGGTGTTGCACCAGGGGGCCCAATTCCCGATCTGTTGCTTCTGTGTGTTACGCAGATGAAGCATGGTGGTGGAAGCCCTTATGCATCTCATGCTCAGGTCTTCCCCCGGCAGGGGTCTTTCAAAGGTGTTATATTGCATGGTTACGACAGCAGAAGGCCAGCTGGTTTGTGGAATGAGAAAAGCTAGGGCATAGTGGAAGAGATGCTACAATGAGGGCAAAAACAGAAACAAAAGAAAAAGGGGGGAAACACGGAACGATTTGAACACTGGACCCTTTGATACGCGACAAAAACATGGTCTAGTTGTCTGGATCGCTGCACACAGAGGTGTTTTCGAACAATCCCTGCAACCTACTATGGCGAACTGTGACGCGAACAAATTCAAACTGTCCACGATGCAGAACTTTAGCTGATTTCGAATACCTGGAATGCATACCTAGCCATTTCGAATTCAATGCAGCGCTTTCCGCCATTTTTCAGTGCTACTGCACATGTGTCCTGGCCAACTCTGACCCGTCCTCCCTCCCTCCCCTTTTCGCATTCATCGAGGGAAGGTTGCTTGTGGGGGGGAGGTTACAAAGCTAGAAGTGCGGCACTTTTGAAAGTTGATCGCATTTTAGCTGTCATCTGCCTAGAAGCAGCGATAACATAATTTCATGACCGTTGTTAGGTGTTGCAGCTTACATCGTAATGTGTTGAAAGTGGATTCCAATTTCGTGGGAGTGCTACTTCCTTGACATTCAATACATATTATACTGCTCGCCCTTGCTCGCAGTTTGCCATTTTACCCGACTAGAAAAGCAGTGCGAATAGCTTAGCACCATACCGTTCATTGGAATCGTGTACGTTAGATAAATGTAACAATATTGGCAAGCTGCTATTTACGTCACCACTGCTCATAAAGATCAGGATGGAGGCTTCAATATCTTGTTATTTATTTAACCTTGGAAGGGGTCACTTCACAGTACAATGATACTAATGATATTAATACTAATAGAATAGAAGAAAAATAAAAAGAACTCTGGGCAGAACATTGATTCACGGTTAGCTAATTCGTGGCCCTTTAGCCGTTATAATCGGTTAACTGGTAAGTTCAAGATGCATGTTATTTTCGGCACTTATTATCATATCCAATAACAGCAAAGGACATACACGCATTCACCTGTATGTAAAACAGCAATGTGTCATGGAATTCAAAGAATGTAAAATAAAACATTATAATAAGATTTCGTACAACGGTGAGAAATCGTTCGACTTGGGCGTTAAGTGATTCGGATTCCTGCGGGAGATTTGTTAGATGGTGGTAACCTTATAACCCTTTCCTGCCGGGCACCAAGGATTATGTACGGCTTTGTATAAATAAGAGCGATCGGCTGTTTGGAAGTCGGTCGTGGTGCATATCAATCGTAGAGACAACAAATAAACAACAGAAATTAGTATGAGTAGACATTAAGATCAATGCATGGACAAAGAGAGAGTTAAGCAAATACATGCCGTTGAAGGGATGGTTAGTATTGAAAAGGATAAAATGAACTGCACTACTACCCCCACAGGAGGGTCTTCGAGCTCGATGCAGGGCTCGCTATCTTTACACAATTGCAGTCGTCATCATGCGTTCATCCAGTATTCTGAGTTGTATGTGACGCTGAACCCTTTTTAAGGCTAACTTGCTATGCCGGTGGTGGAAAGTAGATGGAAATGAAGGGAGAGCTTGTTTTTATTGTTCGAACATTCTCAAAAGGTTGACCTTTTAAGCAGGCTGGATGAGGCGAAACGAGGAGGTAAAAAACAGACAAAAAAGAGAAAGAAAGAAAAAAGGGCAATGGAGGGGAGGATTTCTTCCTACGGCTTGCCCTAATGACGTCTTGCCTGCTCGTGAAAGTCATGCAGTTTTTGTTGGCGCCGGGCGTGGGTCTGCTTCTTTTGTCATCTGTCATTCTGACCGCCAGATCTTTTGTTTCGGATGGCTAAAAGGGTCCTCACACCCAGTTTTATTTTGAATACCAGGAAGGCATACCTAGCCATTCCGAATGTGAGGTGGTGCTTTCTGCCGTTTTTCAGTGCTATTGCACGTGTGCCCTGGCCTCCCCTTTTCTCAGGAAGGTTGCTTGGGGGGGTTCAAAGCTAGAGGTGCGGCACGTTTTGAAGGTTGATTGTATCCTAGGGCATCACCCATTATGCAACTGATTCCAACAGTCAAGCCAAGTCAAGCTAAGTGAAAAGCCAATATGGCCACCGGTACTGGCTGCTCGGAGTGCCAATTCGTGACGTAACATGGCGGAAATGTTCCCACACTTCTGACGTAACAGTGGGGTTCTTAATGCATAGAATCCCAAGCGAGCTATCCCGGGAGCGGCCAAAAATGATGCAGCATCCGGGAATGTAACAGCAGGGTTCTACAACATATCTATATCTATATATTTATATATCAGCCAAAAACGACGCAGAAGTTGGGGACGTAACAGCGGGGTTCTACTACATATATATATATATATATATATATATATATATATATATATGTATTGCCGTGACAACTTGGCTGCATTCAAGTAGCCCGCCATCGCTCGCAGGAATTTCACGCGCTGTGACAAAGTGCATTTCAGCAACCACAGGCAACGCTCATTCCGGCTTGCGCGCGCCTCTGGCACGAGACGACAGAGAGGGAAGAAGACGACGGTACGACGCGAGCTTTAGAACGCGTCTGTCTTTTGTGAGGCAGTGGCTCTGAGTTGTGAGCACAGGTTCGCTCTCAATAAACGCCTTGTTTTATTAACCTGCGTTCAAGTTCGCTACATTACTGGTGGAGGTGCGGGGTATGAGCCGAAGCCCCATCAACGAGGGTCGCAATAGTCCTAACCGCCAACGAGCCCCTCCAGTGGAACTGACACCAGTGCACCAGCGGGCAAGCCAGCATCTTCGAGGTGACACACCGGAATTCGGGCCTCTTTTCTTCACACCAAGGGAAACTCAGACGACGGATGCCGCCACTATGACTAGCCAAGTACCACAGCCAGAAATGGTCGTGAACCAACCTCGCAAGCCGCCGACGTTCCACGGTGACTCATTTGAAGATGTCGAGGACTGGTTGGACCTTTTTGAGAGAGTGGCGCGTGTTAATGGATGGGATGAGAGACACAAGCTCCACCACGTCTATTTCGCCTTGGAGGATTTCGCAAAGACATGGTATGAAAACCACGAGCCCTATTTGACGTCTTGGGAAGAATTCCGGAGGCAAGTAATCGAGACTTTCGCCGTCACAGATCGCAAAGAAAAGGCAGAAATAGCACTTCAAGCAAGAAGCCAGCTGACTAATGAGAATGTGGCAATGTATATCGAGGACATGTCGCATCTTTTTCGGCGTGCTGATCCCAACATGACTGAAGACAAAAAGTTGCGCGATCTCATGAGAGGCATAAAACAAGTGCTTTTCGCTGTTCTCGCCCGTAACCCGCCTCGCATGGTCACCGAATTCAGGTCGGAAGCAACAGCCATCGAGAAGACGCTGGAGCAGCAGGCTCGGCAATACAACCGTGAGGTGAGCTGCGCTCCTGCACACGTCGTTTTCGGAGGCATGCGGAATGACTTTGACACCCTGCGGGAGCTCATCCGATCAGTGATTAGAGAAGAGTTAAGCAAGTTACAAATACCTCAGGCCGCACCTGCGTTATCTCTCGTCGACGTTGTTCGGGACGAACTGCGTTATCTCTCGTCGACGTTGTTTGGGACGAACTGCGACAGGTCATATGGGATCCAGAGCCTGAGCCGCAGCCGGCTCGGCACGTGCCAACGTACTCTGAAGTGATCGGGCAACCCGCTGTACAAAGTGGTGCACCAGTTGCGACGACCGTGACATACCCACAGTGCACCTCGTGTGTTCCAACCGACGGTTGCCTACCGGCCTCCAGCACGTAGCGTACCCCGTTTTGTGGATCAGAGGCCCAGGAAATGTGACGTTTGGCATGACCACGAGAGCAGGCCTCTTTGTTTTCACTGCGGAGAAGCCGGTCACCTGTGTAGGTTCTGCCCGTACCGCCAAGTTGGATTGAGAGATTTTCCCATGAATGCGCCATGCCCCCGAAACGGCGAACGACCCGCGGAGATTGAAGAATACCTGTCGACACGTCAAAGCCCCATCACTCCCCGCCAGCATCAGCCACGGTCACCATCACCTATGCGCTACCGATCGCCCAGCCCCTGTGCAGCTTCAAGGCTGCCAAGACGGTCACCAAGCCCTCAGCAGGAAAACTGAAGCAAGCGACCTGTGGAGGTGAGGCCGCTGATAATTGCTGTAACGAACATCCTCCATTGCGGTTTCAAAACAATGAAGTATTTCCGGTACACAAGTGCACCAGCGAAAAGATTGCCTCAGACTTGTGATTGGTAGTAGACGGACTTGAGCTGAATGCTTTGGTTGATACGGGAGCTGATTATTCCATGGCGAAGAAACTGAAAAAAGTTGTGACGGAGTGGACAGGTCCGCAGATACGCACCGCAGGCGGCCATCTTATCACGCCCCTTCGTAGATGCACCGCAAGGCTTGAAATAAGGGGATTTACTTACATTTCTGTCTTCATCGTACTGCCAGAATGTTCCAGAGAACTTATATTAGGTATGGATTTTTTGCAAGCCAACGGCACCATAAGTAACCTATGTAGGTCGAGTGTATCATTCTCAACAGAGCAAGCTCTACCTGTAGAGGAATCGGAGGAGCGACGTCTTACAGCACTGCGTGTTGTCGAGGATGATGTAACTGTACCGCCACGCTGCAGTATAATGGTCGTCGTGGAGAACGAAAGATTTCACGACCGGGAAGGTATAGCGGACAGAAACGTAGGACTGTTTTTCAGCAAAGGCATTTGCGTGGCTCGAGGTCTTGTTCACCTAAGCGATGGCCGTGTGGATGTGATGCTTATGAATTTTGGAAATGGATTCCAGCACATCGCGCAAGGAACACCTACTGCCTATTTCCATGAATTCCAAGTGCCGACCGAAATATGCAGCCTCACGACAACGCAGACTGCCCTGCCAAAAACTTCCAGCAATGTCGACGCCTCGGTTACCATTAATCCACAACTACCCGAAGCACAAAAGCAGCAGCTATATGCCCTTATTAATAATTTTTCTGACTGTTTCTCCACATCGTCGAAAGTGCGTAGTACGTCTGTCACAAAACACAGAATTATAACCGAGGAAACCACGAGACCGGTATGCCAGCACCCATATCGAGTTTCACCAAAGGAAAGACAGATAATCAAGAGCCAAGTAGAGGAGATGCTTTCAGATGACGTCATCCAAACTTCCAACAGTCCATGGGCCTCTCCCGTAGTACTCGTTAAAAATGAAAGATAATACACTACGGTTCTGTGTCGACTATCGGAAGTTGAACGCTGTAACTAAACGGGATGTGTACCCTCTTCCCCGTATTGACGACACTTTGGACAGGCTGCGGTATGCAAGGTTTTTCTCCTCTCTAGATCTCAAGAGCGGATATTGGCAAATAGAGGTCGATGAGCGTGATCGTGAAAAGACCGCATTCGTCACCCCAGACAGCCTCTATGAATTTAAAGCGCTTCCCTTTGGCCTCTGTTCTGCACCAGCGACGTTCCAACGAATGATGGACACTGTTCTCGCTGGATTGAAATGGCAGTCCTGCTTAGTGTATTTGGATGATGTAGTTGTATTTTCCTCTACACTTGACCAACATCTAGAACGTCTACGGCTGGTACTAGAAGCTATTCGCTTAGCAGACTTGTCAATTAAGCCAGAAACATGCCAGTTTGGTTTTGAAGAACTACGATTTCTCAGCCATGTCATCAGCGCAGAAGGCGTTCGGCCAGACCCGGCCAGACCCCTCACAAAACTGACGAGATGATGTACCCTTCGAGTGGAAAGACGAACAAGACGCATTTGATGAGTTAAGAAAACGCCTGCAGGCTTCTCCAATCCTTGCACATTTTGACGAGACAGCAGACACCGAAGTTCACACTGATGCGAGCAATGTTGGCCTCGGTGCCGTACTCGTTCAGTGGCAAAACGGTCAAGAGAAAGTCATAGCTTATGCCAGCCGCAAATTCTCAAGATCAGAGACAAACTACTCCGCAACTGCAAAAAGAATGTCTTGCGGTCATATGGGCCATAAGCAAATTTCGCCCCTACCTCTATGGTAGGCCATTCAAAGCAGTCAGTGACCACCATTCGCTCTGCTGTCTGGCAAATCTAAAGGACCCATCAGAACGACTAGCAAGATGGAGCCTTCGGCTCCAAGAGTATGATATTACTGTTGTATATAGGTCCGGAAGGAAACACACTGACGCCGACTGCTTGTCAAGCGCACCAGTAGAGACAGCTGTGTCGGAAGACGAAGACTTCCCGTTTCTAGGCATTGTTGAGGCTTCAGAAATCGCTAAAAAACAACGAAATGACCTGGAGCTGCTGCCACTTATACAGCGTCTAGAGGGACTTGAGGTTCAAGTTCTGCGTATTTTCGCCAGGGTATTCTCCGCTTTCCGTCTGCGCAGTAGTATCCTATACAAAAGAAACTTCCAGCACAACGAAGAGAAGTTTTTACTTGTCGTGCCTACAGCTATGCGACAAGAAATTCTGCACGCATGTCATGATTAGCCAACATCCGGACATATGGGCGTGAGCCGTACATTCGCCAGAATCCACCAGAAATACTACTGGCCTAAGCTGCTAGCATCAGTGCAACATTACGTCAAGACTTGTCGCGAGTGTCAAAGATGGAAGGCACCATCTGACAAACCGGCAGGCCTTCTCCAGCCAATAGATCTGCCAAAGGCTCCTTTCCAGCAAGTCGGCATGGACCTCCTCGGACCATTCCTAACGTCATCTTCAGGCAAAAAATGGATAGTTGTAGCCACGGACTATCTCACCCGCTACGCAGAAACCGATTCTGTGCACAGTGCGACAGCTGCCGAAGTAGCAAGGTTTTTTGTAAACAACATAGTGTTAAGGCACTGTGCTCCCTCGGTCGTTATTACTGATCGAGGTACAGCGTTTACTGCTGACTTAATGCAATGCTTAATGCGAATTACGCACACCGATCATAGAAGAACAACGGCGTACCACCCCCAATCAAACGGTTTGACTGAATGCCTCAACAGAACGCTGGCTGATATGCTTTCGATGTATGTGGATGTTGAACATAGGCTGTGGGATGTAATATTGCCCTACATCACCTTTGCTTACAACACCGCCGTTCAAGAAACAACCCGAGTTCCACCGTTTCAACTTATATTCGGCCGAAGAGTAACAACAACCTTATATGCTATGCTGCCCCTGGATGAAGAAAACGACCATCCATCCGACCTGGAAGATTTCTTACAACGAGCTGAGGAAGCATGACAGATGGCAAGGTATCGAATACGCCGTCAACAACTTGTCGACTCTAGCCGGTACAACCAGCGTCGTAGTGAACCGAATTACCAGCCCGGTGACAAAGTATAGATTTGGACCCCGGTGCGACGTCATGGACTGTCTGAGAAGCTCCTTTGCCGATACTTCGGCCCTTACGAAGTACTCCGCCGTATAAGTGACGTCAATTACGAAGTCAAACCTGCTGGTCATCAAAGCCCAAGACACCGAAAACCTACGCAGGTTGTACATGTCGTTCTCATGAAATGCTACTATGAAAGGACGTGAACACAACGGACAAAATAAGAACTCTTGCCTTGTTCCGCGCATCGGGACAATGCGTCTCAGGAGGGGAATAATGCCGTGACAACTTGGCTGCATTCAAGTAGCCCGCCATCGCTCGCAGGAATTTCACGCGCTGTGACAAAGTGCATTTCAGCAACCACAGGCAACGCTCATTCCGGCTTGCGCGCGCCTCTGGCACGAGACGACAGAGAGGGAAGAAGACGACGGTACGACGCAAGCTTTAGAACGCGTCTGTCTTTTTTGAGGCAGTGACTCTGAGTTGTGAGCACAGGTTCGCTCTCAATAAACGCCATGTTTTATTAACCTGCATTCAAGTTCGCTACAATATATATACAGTAGAACCTCGTTATAACGAAACCGGATATAACGAACTTCTGGATATAACGAAGCAATCGCAATTCCCCTTGAAATTCCTATACATGAAATTGATATTGGTTATAACAAACTAATGGTTATAACGAAATAATTACCGCTCCCCCTTCAACTTAGTTATAACGAGGTTTTACTGTATAAGGAACAAAAGAGAGTACGACACACGTTGGTTTTTCCACAGTATATTTACTGACGTTCCGGCTCGTGGACCAGCCTTTGTCAGATGTCATATACATATATATATGATTATCGCTATATTGATTGATTGAAAATGCCCTTCAAAATCTAATGCAAAAGTGTAGGTCTGGTGCAGATATATACAGAACACCCATGAACCGCTGCATTTCATATATCGAACTTTCTCACATGACAAACCCCTCAAGTGCATAACTCCTTACATATGCTGATCACGGCAAATGAGTTCAGCAGAAACCCACAAGGTGGAGTTATGTTTATGAAAGGGAAAATTAGCATCCACCCATTTTGTAGCACAAGGCTACAAGGAAATCCATACAGATTTCTCAGAAATGAAAGCTTCCTAGTTTCCGAAAAATTCATCCTGGTCTGGGGTTTAGAACGAGGGACCAACGCCTGTCCGGGGTGCTCACTCTGCCAATTGAGCTAACCAGGAGGCTAGTGACTGACAGCGCGAGGGCGAATCCGTCGTCAACTCGAAGCACAAGAACATGATTATGGCAAATGAGTTCAGCGGAAACCCGCAAGGTGGACTAACATTTGTGAATGGGAAAATTAGCATCCACCCATTTTGTAGAACAAGGCTCCAAAGACATCCATATGGATTTCTCAGAAATGAAAGCTTCCTAGTTGCCGAAAAATTCATCCTGGTCCGGGGTTTGGAACCCAGGACCAATGTCTGTCTGGGACGCTCGCTCTGAAATTGAGCTAACCAGGAGGGTAGCGATTGAAAGTGCGAGGGTTAGTCCATCGACAACTCGAAGCACAAGGTCATGATTACGGCAAATGAGTTCAGCGGAAACCCGCAAGGTGGAGTAACGTTTGTGATAACGAAAATTAGCATCCACGCATCTTATAGCACCAAGGCTACAAAGAAATCCATACGGATTTCTCAGAAATAAAACTTCGTTGTTGGCAAAAAATCCATCCTGGTCCGGGGTTCGAATCCGGGACCAATGCCTGTTCGGGGCGCTCGCTCTGCCAATTGAGCTAACCAGGAGGCTAGCGATTGACAGCACGAGGGTGAATCCATCGACAACTCGAAGCACAAGGACATGATTATGGCAAATGAGATCACATTTCGCCCCCATTCTGACGTGTTGTATTCCTGTCATGGGGTAAAATGTCGCGTTTCGCCCCGAACGTGCAGGTTCTTTTTATCTTTGATGTGTCAGAAGCGTCGCCTCAAGACACTCAAAGAAGGACGAGACCGTTTGCACACAACGTTTAATATACAGCCTAAAAAAAAACACACACATAACACAAGCGCACAGAAACACACATCCTATATGGATTCAAAACTGACAGGCAACGGCTTCATTAAATGAAGCCCTAAACAACTAGTTCCAGTTTCTAATTAAATCCGAATGGCAGAGCGAAGAAATGGCACGAGCGCTCGTCTCACCAATGTCACCAGGTCAGCGTTCGTAGGCAGGCGTTGCCGTGCAGCGTGGCGACTGCTGAGGAACGCCTCAACAGTCAGCGTCTCGAATTCCGAGGGTCGACAGTAGCTCGGGGAGCCTCTCCAGACTGCAGGGAAGATGGTTCGCCGGCGTTGAAGGAGCGTCCCGGCCGGACAGTCACGCCTGAGCTCGCACCCGAAGCTCGACTGCTCAGGCCTGTCCACGGGCACGGGAACGTCTTGCAGCGGCAGCAGGTTGCGGAGACTCGGCCTTGATGGGATGGCTGCCCCCAGGTCTCGCAGGCCTCAGGCGGGCACCGTGGCTCGGGTCCGTAACCCGACAGCCCAGTAGCGTGGCCGGTCCTCTCCACTGGTCTCTCTGGTCTCCCTCTGGTGTCCCTGGTCTCTCCAGTCTCTCCCTCTCGCCAGTTCTCTTGGCGCTTTTTATCACCCATCTGGATCGTGGGCCTTCATCATTGGTGTTCTTGTCTCTTCGTGTCGTTTTCCGATTGCTCCGAGCTGTACTTGTGGCCTTCTCGGATTGGTGTTCCTGTTCTTCATTATTTTATTCTTCTTTAGTGCTCGTGCCAACGTCGTCTTCGTCTTGCTTTCATTTTTTTATGGCGCACACTTTGAAACATGGCGCGCATATTGAAATACGCGCACTCCGCTCATCACAATGAGCCCCCCCTTCGTTAAATTTTTTTCATAAAAAAAAACTGCCGCTAAGTGCGCTGTCCACCGTACAGTTCACCTAATAGTTCCAGTGCCTATACACAGTCAAACACAAAATGCACAAGACCACAAGAAAATTCACAAAAACACTCTTTGAGCAAGAAGAAATCGTTAGTCCAAACTAATCACACTGTTGGAACATATTTCCATGAATGAAAATTAATTTCTTTTCCAGAAGAACCGTTATTTATCTTACAGAGTCGAAAACCAGGAAGAGCTACCGGATATCTTAAACGGCGTTTAGGTTATGGCATCCCACACAAGTCGGATAGCCTTTTTCAATAACCTATAAACAAGAATAGCAGGCACTTTTGAATGTTTCGGACCATATGCCCACCTGCACGACCACCTGAAAACACTCCAACGCCATGAAAACTATGCAAGCTGCATACAAGCAAAGATTGCATCAATTTGAGTGCTGAAGTATCACTGTTTTGCTCTTCACAGCCTGCTTGCTCGGGCAGGCAGTGTTGACGGTAATGACGTCAAAGACACAGGGTTGCCCATATGAGAATCTGCTCAAAAATTTTCAAATTTGGTTTCAAGGTAGCTAAATGACTTGCAACTGCCTGGCGTGGCATATATTATTACAGTAACGATGAGAGCATATATTAAAAATTTTACTGACACCCATGGACACTGAAAAATCGCCAGAGTTGCCCTTTAAGGGGGGACATGGGTCCCGAGAGAGAAATTTGTTACTATTGGCTCTAGACACATGATTTTTTCAGAGAATACTTAGCTTTCTATACTGGTTTCAAATATGTAATTACATTTTCTTTACACCAATCGAAAAAAAAGTTACAACTATTCTTATTTTATGAATTTGGGATGTGACTTGCTTAAAAAATAGTGCATTTGGAGAGCTCAAATTCAGTAGGCATGTTGCTGAATGTATAAACAGTGCAAATATGAAATGTAATGCTTGTATCTCAATTTTAGCCAAAGTTATGAAGTCTTTATGTCGCAGTCTCGTAGCTGTGAATTTTCACTGGTGATTTCTAGAAGATTTCAAAATGTTGCAATGTTCTAAAATACTTCATCGTTTTCTTGCACTCTCTGATCCTCCAGCTTTCAAGCAAAAAAAATCAAGAAAATTGAATGAGTATTAGCGACACAGTGTTGATCCGAAAATTCAAAACATGCAAAAATTTGTATTTGAGAAAAACGCAAAAAACTGAAAACTTGTGAAAATTAACATTTCAGGCTTGAAAGCCACAGCACTTGTAAATACAATCACTCAGAAGGCCCCTGGGGAGTAATCTGAAGTAGGCTTTTGTTTGTGCTTCTTCTTTGCGGCTGCCTGGAACGCTGCTGAAGATGCACGCTTCCTCTCTGCGCCCATGAGTGCCCGCGACTCGTCGCGAACTCCACTGCGAACGCAGTTCGCCACAATTGGTGCAACACACCTTCAGTTCCACGGCGATGCCGTATTCATGGGTGTCCCTTTCAATAGTCAGTGCTCCACGGCACACACGGCAAGCACCAACTTCCAACAGGCTGTTCACGGCGTCTAGATCAACAATCGTATACGTCGCGGACGAACTCGGAGCACTTTCATTCGGGGCACCGTTGGCACCGTCACTCAAGACACACTTCAGTTTTCTTTCTGTCGCCGAAACCGACGATAGTTCAGAGAGTTTCTGCTGCGATTGCTGCTCGCGGAAAGCATGATCTGCGCTCGGGAGTTGAATCCAACCTCGTACGCCGCGCTGCTCCGTCAGCTCCCTTATCTTGCACGGCCGCCGGGGCAGAGTCCACGGCGAGTGCGTCACTAGGCGCCACAGATTCCGTCGTTGTCACGCTATCTGATCGTGCTCCAAAGTCCGCAGTAGTCTCCGTCGATGGCAGCGATGTTCTTTTTTTTCTTCGCGCCACGCTTCCATTGCGTTTTGCCGAACTTGTGAGCAGTACGAAATTTCCGATAGCCGTTAGGCATAGCGCACGATCGTCGTCGACTCCGGTCTATTTCAAAATGGCGGCGGTTTGCTTCAGCCAGAAGCAGCCGGAGACAAGCGAGGACCAATGAGAAGCCGCCATTTTGTCACGTGTGCGCTACGGGCCAATGAAGTGCCCAGATTTCGTTTTCTTTTTTGTTAGATTGCTCAATAGCAGCGTACGTCAGAAGGCTCGCGTTTGGCGGGAAGCGAAAGGCGCCGTTTCAAACGAGCCTAAGATGGCCACGCTCCGGGGAATCGTTGCGAATTCGTGGCGGCGCAAAGTTGACTGTTTTCGAGCGCGTCCCATAAGCGAAACTAGCAAGTTCGCGTAATAAATATGAACTTTTGACAAAACTATACGACATACGAGCCTAGATTTTTGCGAGGAGGTGCAGGAAGGTGTGCTGAATGCAATAACAACAAAATTGAAAAATCGTTTTTTTCGCGATTTTTTAGCTTTCAAGACCCGTGTCCCCCTTAAGGCATAAAGGACATTGAGGATGGCTGGGGGAACTTGATGAAGACTAAAACAAAGCTTACATACTTCTTTAATATGAAATAAGATACTGTAGTGCATTGTTTCACGCTGATATTTTGTGCACTGTGGCAAATTTACTTAGATACTGTTTGTTACTATTGCTGGAAACAAATCTGAGATGTATGCTGTTTTAAGACGGGTTTCAAATAGTCGTATTCTGTATTTCAGGTTATCAATATATCAAACTATGTTGCAATCCCCTTGGAGTTCGATATATCTGGGTTTGACTTGATAAGCCTTCCTACTTCTCTGCCCCTAGAGGGGTACATGTTTAAATAAATACATAAAAAAGGATGCAGAGGCACTGTTAGCACAGTCTCCACATTTTTGTGTTGCACATTTCCAGCAATACTGTGCCCAAATCACTGCAAATAAGCACCACAAAAATGAAGATAATGGCAAATGAGTTCTGAGGAAACCCGCTGGTGGAGTAACGTTCATGAAAGGGAAAATTAGCATCCATGCGTTTGTAGCACAAGGCTAGAGGCCCGTTTGTAGCTTTGAGCTACAAACTGGCCCATACTAATTCTACCTTTCATGAAAGTTACTCCACCTTGCGGGTATCCGCTCAACTCATCTGCCATAAACATGTCCTTGTACTTCGAGTTATCGATGGATTCACGCTCGCGCCGTCAATCGCTAGTCTCCTGGTTAGCTCAATTGGCAGAGCGAGCGCCCCAGACAGGAGTTGGTCCCGGGTTCGAATCCCGGTCCAAGAGGAATTTTTCGGCAACTACAAATCATTCACTGCTGAGGAATCCATATGAATTTCCTTGTAGTGCTTTCCTACAAACAGGTGGATGATAATTTTCATTTTCATAAGCATTACACTAGCTTGCAGGTTTCCGCATAACTCATTTGTTGTAATCATGCCCATGTGCTTTGAGTTGTCGATGGATTCACCCTTGCAGTGTCGATCGCTAGCCTATTCGTTAGCTCAATTGGCAGGGACAGCACCCTGGACAGGCACTGGTCCTTGGTTCGAACCCCGAACCAGGACGAATTTGTTTAACACAAGGAATCTTTTATTTCTGGGAAAACCGTATGGATCTTCCTTGTAGTCTTGCGATACAAATGAGTGGATGTTAATTTTCCCTTTCAGAAATGGAGATCGTATGAATTAATTGGGGTGCAGCTGAATGCAGTCAAATTACAGTGCTGTGTACCATTAAATCATGCATACACTTTTTGGGAACAGAGAACAAGTTTGGATCACGAGGTTTTTCGAACTAACGAGAGTTGAAGCACTTTTACTGTACAACGTAATTACGAAATCAATTTCCATTAGGGTGATAGACACACTTCGATGGATGTATGGCCAATCAACTTCAGAACTTTTTGCATTACATATGGGTTCTGATTTTGACTGTAGCAACATATCAAATGCTGGTCTGATGTGAAGAGGGTGCATGAGAAACCATTCTTACAAACACTTTAGGGAAGCTGCAAAAACAGAGGAATTCCAATGCATGCATGCACTGCAGTGGCTAGGACATCTATCATAGAACTGCCTCAAGTTAGAGGACCCACGACAAAAGCCCTGGGGTCAGCTGGCAAGCCACAAAACAAGGTGGACAGTGTCTTGCAAGCCCCTTAAACCTCCTCTGTGGAATCAAAAACCCTACACATAGTGCACTGCACATCACCTCCTGCCAGCTGGCCCTGTCTTTCTTTTCCCAATGCTTCTTGGCCAGTGAGCCATGTTCAGCATATAAAAACTGGTCATCATAGTCACTAAGCACATGGAAGACAAGAAACGAAGGCAGTAAGCATACATGCCTGGTGATCAGCAACAGGTTCAAGGAGGTCTTCCCAGAAGAAAAAGATAGGTTGGCTAAGACATGTCTCCTGAATGCTCACTTTTTTGCATTCCTGCTCACTCAGCTCCGACTTGGCTTTGCTGTCCTGAAAAGAAAGGGCACTGTTGTTACAGCAGTGAAAACCCCATCATACACAAGCCTCGAGGGTTTACAAAAGTAGCACAGCTCTAATTTTCCTGCACAAATTTCTCCTTCTCTTCAACACCACACACCTTCACTCCCAGCCCATCGAAGTTCATAGCTTGAACGAATAACTAGCTCCAGCCGCTCAAGGAGCAGGTAAAATGGCTTTAGATTTTCCAACAGTCGAGTTAAAAGCACCGTTTAACAAACGCAGCTAGTGAAATCAAAGACCAAACTGTAGGGCTCTATGCCTTTCAGAAATACACGGCCTATGACCAATCATGGAGTGGTAGTACTTTGGATTGCTTTCAACCACTTGAGGTTCTTTAGCGTGCTTTTTAAAGGAACTACAGGAATGGTATTGCTTCCATCGAAATGCGGCTGCTGTGGCTGGGAATCAAAGCTGTGACTTTGACCTATACAGTTGAATGTCGTAGCCCATGAGTCACTCTGGCAGATGTGCACAAGTGAACATTATAAAGTTAACATGCACAACCTGTGCTGGTATAGTGGATGCTGACAGTTCTAGTACCTTTCAGGGTTCATACAAGTTTTGAAGGAAAAATTTCAAGGGTTTTCGAGGACTTTCAAGGCCCTATTGGAGGATTTTCAAGCCCCTTTTCTAAAAGTTCATTTTTTTATTTCATGTTGTATCCAGTAATACTCATGAAAGGTCTCGCATATTTACTGCACAAATAAATAAAACATATTACAATGCAAACTTGCTTGTATTGTACACAAAAATAGTGTACCAAACATCACAACACAAGTTTGTTCGTATCACTCATAATAGAAAACAGTTGTATTGTCCAAGATTGCTTCTAGCTCACAAAGCACAAAAGATTATCAGAAATCAGCTCTTAATAGCCACCCACTTCAGGGGAGCTCCAGTAGCCTTTGCTGAATTTCGAGGTTGCCTGAGTGTAGCTCGGCAGTCTTTTGCTTTCCAGTCTTTCTCAGGCTATTTCACTTGACAGTGTGTATCAAATCATTGTCTGCTTCTGCTTTTTCAGCATAGGCCTCTGTAGAAGCTATCAGATCATCAATTGTTGATTCCAGCTATCTTTTCTTCCTTTTCATTGCATCAAGCTGTTCTTCTACACAGTGCTTCTTTTTCTGCTGTGAAGCTTCAAGGTCCTGCTTTTTCTGCGCTTCCAAGTATGCTCCATACTTTTGCCTAGCTGCTGACACAGCAATCCGCAGCTCCTTGGTGATTGGAATTTGTAGAATACCACCTGCCTTCTCAACTGCACCACACACAATCCGTTGTGAAACATATGAAAGGTCCTTCAGATTTTCTACACACACCTGTCGGTTCACACTGAACCCACGTTCAATAGCTGCCTGGCCATGACTAAGTACAAGCAGAAGTTTCACACTCTTCCATAACTCTGATTAGCTTGAACTGAATCTGAGGAGATCATAGTAGAATTCATCCGGTCTGTCAACAATCTCGTCAAACTGCCTAAGTTAATGCTTCTCGTTCAGGAGCTCGGTGTACTCTGCCAACACTGTGTCCCAAAGGTGGTCAGCCATTCTACCTGCAGTGATGACGGTGTCGAACACTTTTCTGGAACTTGAGATGCACTCACCTGGCTTGGAAGACATCTGTCGTTGATCCAGTGAGGAAAGGCCCCTAACAAGTGCAAATTTCAAGGGGCTTCTCTCTAGTATTTTGTTAGTAGAACTCATCAAAAACTGTTTATATTCCATCCGGAACTGAAACACATGCTTCGAGCTTTCTCGGGAATTCTTGATAATCTGCTCTGCTTTGTAGCCAATTTCTACCTTCTCAAGTGGAACATTGTTGTCAGAATTACCAATATCAATCTTTAGCACGCCCACAATTCCCCTGGAAGAAAGGATAGAACACTTCATAAACTTCGTGAGCAGCTTCCTCAAAACAGTTCCCAAATTTCTAGCAAGGAAAAAAAACCATTGCATTCTCTGTCTGGTACTCTACTAGAAAAGGCTTTAGTGCCATTGCAACACATAATGCAAAGTTCAACTTCACTGGCAGGAATACATCACAGCTGTGCTCCGACAAGTTCTTAAATGAGACACATTTCAGCAGGTTCACATCCTTTTTTCTAGCAGCTTCAATGTACTTTTGATGTCAGGCCACACCAAAATGCTTTCTCAATTACAGGGGTGTTTTCCAGTCGCCGGTGGGCAACAAACTTGAGGGGAAAGGTGCACTGGCCCGTGACTGCCGAAAAGTCCTCTCTACGTGCTGGAGCATCATCAAAAAGTGTGCTCAGACTGAACAGCAGGCAGACAAGCCCACATTTAGTAGCTGAAACTCCCGCCCTATAAGCGTTGTGCACTGTGTGAAGCCCACAAGTGCCAAAGTCCACACACTGCACTTGGTAGTTTTGTTGCAAGTGCTGTTGGAGGCCCTTGAAAAATTTCATATTAACAATGGACCCATCCACAGATATCTGAATAATCTTTGCAAGAGGCAATGGCTCAAGGGCACTTAGCAACTTTTCTTGAATGTCATCAGCGGTAGAACGACCCATAAAAACGGAGGTATAATACCTGGTCGTCACTTTGTGAGAAGAATCCCAACACCGCAGATGCACATCCATTTGGTTACTTTGCAAGCAGTCATTTGCCGACTCATCAAAAAGTAGAACAAAGAATTCAAACTGTTGTATCTCTCGCTGCAAAGCCGAAAGAAAGGCCTCAGGCCATGGCATGTCACTTAGGTGCGTTTTTTCTCACCACAACAGAACGCCTTTGCCATTTCACTGTCCGAGAACATTCGCCGGAATAACTCCCCTGCTTGGGATGACGTCCGGTATGACATAGGGGATGTGACCACCTTCAAGGTCCAAAGGATATTCAGCGTCGGTGATAACCTTGTGTGCTTTAAAAGCATCATTTAGGATTGGCAACGCCTCCTCAGTCGTTGCGGTTGGTGCCTGCAATGGAGGCGCAGCAGCCAACTGCTCTGTCGCGACAAGAGTCAGGTAGCATTTCACTGTGCCCCCTTGTGCTACATTCATGGCATGAATGTGCTTCGCACTTTTCATATGACTTTTCAAAGGCGATTCACCCATGCCCGTCACATCGAAGACTTTGCCACAAAGCTTGCACTTAGCCTGATGCGGACTCGTTGTGTCAGGTGCAATCCACTCCTTGTAGTCGTCGTGGTATAGCCACGTAGGCTGGAACTTGCTTTTTCCGGGCATTGTTGATCAGCACATCACTTCACAGAAGACACGATTATCGAGAAAAGCGTTGACACCAAGAATGCACGACTACGGTAAAGCCAGCACACGGGCGTTACCGCGTGACTTGGCACGCGCTCGCACGGCTCGAACTGCATGGTTAGTGTTGCCAGCTGCCTAATGAGAATCGGCTATATGTGCATAAAAACAGAATTTTGCTTGATACAGTTCAGAACTCTTTTTAAAAATACAATTTCATCAACAAAAGCTATCGACACTGATAAACACAAATTAAAATTTAATAGTTATGAAATTCAAGGTTTTTCAAGGACTAGTGAAAAATTCAAGGTTTTTAAGGGCCTTGAAAACAGACTTGCAATATTCAAGGGTATTCAAGGTTTTCAAGGACCTCTGGGAACCTTGCCAAGGTTGGTGGGTGCATCTGTTATGCAGGCTAAATTTTATGAAAACATTTTCTGGATGGGCAAGGAATGCACTAATGCTAAGAAATGCATTGGGCGCCTTACCTTTTGCAGCACATACACAAATATATCAGCAGACAACCCTAGAACCTCCTTATCAGAATGTCAAAGGAAGACCATGAGTTTGTTATTTCCATTATTGCCCTGAACTGCAATGCCCGCCATTTGGGTGTAAAAATTTCAATATGCAAAGTGTGGCCTCCAGTAATGAGCCACGCAGTGATGAGGTTTATAAAACAATAAAAATAAAAACAAAAATAAAAACAAAACAAGTAAAAACAAAATAAAAACAGCACCCACTGTGACAACCTCTGTGGTGGATGCATTCTGTTCCAATGCTATGGTCTTCCCTATATAGCCGTGAAACCGGAAAAACAAACACCAGTTGGAGAGTAAATGTGAGACTAATGATGGTAATAGCATGCCTGCCAACATGAACACATTCAAATTCATAGACTCAGAAAGGGAAAGCGGAAGGGCGGGGGAGGGGGCAATCCTGTATCATGAAAAAAAAAACTCACATATGTTCATATTTCTTGCATCCCAACATCATACATGTTGCTCTGAATGATTTCCTTTAAAGATAGCACTCGTAATTATACCACACATACATGCACACATGTAGGGAACACATAAGGACAGAAAGTTGAGCGAGTTGGTAACAGTCCATCATCAAAAGAAGAGGCGTGCAGGACACGGCTCTAGTTCAGTTGTTAACAGAGGAAAATCCTGGCGACTGCACAGCGTTTAGCATGGATGTAGAAGATCTGTATTACTCGTTGCTGCATGATGGTTTACTAAATTGCGTAAAAGAATGTATTCAAGAACAAGGGCAAGAGTCCGGTTTCATAGATAGATGCGGAGTTTCCACAGGTACCTTTCTAGAAATTCTTTCCATGTACTTAACGTCAACATTAGTTGGATACAGGGAAGGCGTGTATGTGCAGAAATCAGGGATTTGTATAGGTTCAAAAGTAGCCCCTATTCTAAGTGATCTATACTTGAGCAAGTTTGACTGCCGTTTAAAAGAGGCCTTAGGGGACCGCATCATTAGGGTATTTCGGTATGCGGACGATTACTTGGTACTTTGTAGTAAGGATGATTTTGAATCCGTCGTCACCTATGTAAGCGATCAATTTAAACTTAATGGAGATGGTCTAAGGTTTACGAAAGAACTACCGGAGAGAAACGTAATACAATTTTTAGATATCTCGTGATTTGAGCAGAATCATGTGTGTTGGCAGTATTTCCCTAGAGCATCTAAGCCGTTGTTAAATTTTGACTCCAAACATTCGAAAGTAGTAAAAAACGGAATAGCCTTGTCCTGTTTAAAGTCAGCCCTATCGAAGTCGTGCGTGCACCGTTTGACCATTAGCTTTAATGCGCAGGTTGAGCGCCTCTTAGATGCAGGTTACCCTAGACTAGTCATAGCCACAGTAGCTGAGCGTCTTAAGAAGTCGATTTCGACCGGAACAAAAGCGGTAGCAGAGAGTAGCATTAACAAGAAAAAGGTCGTGAGTATTCCGTACATCCACGCAGTTTCGCACAGGCTTAAGAAAGTGGGAAGTAAATATGGGGTTAATGTTGTGTTTACGGCCCCCAATAAGTTAGCAAGGGTTTGTGCTGCAGTGCATAGAAGAATTGAGCAGATGGAAGGTAAGAAGCGAACCGATATCTGTCCGGTTAAGCACCTAGCAAAGAACAATTTCACCGACTGCCGCATGGGTGTGGTTTATAAGATTCCTTTTAGCTGCAGATGTTTTTATGTAGGGCAAACTGCGCGTTGTATTAATCAAAGATTAATTGAACACAGGAGGTCGCTATCAGGTGGGACGCCGTCCAATCTATCCTTGCACTGCCAGGTCTGTAGCTGCATGCCCGAGTTAGATAATACCGAGATCCTGTACAGGCACAAGAACGAAGATACGCGTTTATTGGTTGAGGCCTGGCATATCAGTATTAGTGGAAGTGCATGCGTGAGTCAGCCGTCGATTAGCTTAAACAGAGAGGAGATAGAATGCCTTAGGAGTTGTCTATCGCGTAGACCGGCACGTGCAACCGTATGACAGGTGGCGCTACCATTCCGAGCATGCGCAGATAAGCTGTGTGTCTTCTTTCTTTTTCGCCTCTGTGCTGTGCTTCAGTTGTTAGTCGGCGTTCGTGGTGTTCACTTCTCTTCTTGTGTCCGTGTCCTGCACGCCTCTTCTTTTGATGATCGGGAACACATGCTGGGTCCCATGAAAGCTCCCTCTCCCTAATGAGCTTTCCCTGCATGACACTGGGGTACCGTGGTGAAGCAACAATGTGGTATTCAAAATTTTTTACTGTCTAAAATCAATTTTCTATAAAAATCAGGTCAGTATTCGTAATATTGTAAAGTGGCTGCCGATAGGCCTTGCACGCTTGTTTGGCGGCATCACCATTCTCCGGCCGCAGAGCAGCCAGAATGAGCATTAAGTGTTCGTTCCCGGCCCATGCTAATCTCGAAGGGCGTGCATTGCCTTTTTGGCACGTAGCTCGCTCGAAGTAGCATTGCAATGCGACCTTTGTTTGCTGTTTCGTGGCTACCAGGAATTGATCACCAACGTTGACAGATATTTCAGAAGGAGCAGCTTGGCTCGCTGGGGTGACTTATGCGCCAATAATCATGTATGCTGCCCCGCCACGGTGGTCTAGTGGCTATGGTACTCGGCTGCTGATCCGAGGGTCGCGGGATCGAATCCCGGCCGTGGCGGCTGCATTTCGATGGAGGCGAAATGTTGAGGCCCGTGTGCTGTGCGATGTCAGTGCACGTTAAAGAACCCCAGGTAGTCCAAATTTCCGGAGCCCTCCACTACGGCGTCTCTCATAATCAGAGCTGGTTTTGGGACGTTAAACCCCACAAATCAATCAATCATGTATGCTGCGTAAGAGGACTCCGTTGTGCCTTCGATCCATCAGAATAGGTCAGCGTATTGCAGAGTGAACATGGCTTGAGATGTGGATTTAGAATCATGCTAACTTCGTATAAATTCCTATTGTATGCGTGGAAATCTGAAGCTTCCATTTATAAAATTAATCTACCATCAACCTGGGGCGTTCGATAGTTTCATGGTCAGTGTGCACTAGCAGAAAGCTGCTGATTGCTTGGTTTACATGGCGTATTAGCAGCCCTGGAAGAAGAAAAACTGACATGAAGAGACCTCTCAAGGAAATGGCCTTTTCTTTTACTTGCTTCTGTTGTAGAACGATCAGTTGTGCCCTGACCCATGCATGCACTGATTTTCGACTGCTCACTGCACCTTAACCAGCAAGGTGGCTTGGACCGCTCTGCAAGAGCCCACGAAGGAACGATTATCGGGTTTTCTCCAAGACTGATTTGCTGAACCAGAAGTACTGAACCTCGCAATGAAGTGGGTTAAAGCAACATAGAAAGAAAGTTGAGAGGGTTGCCGTCGTTGGTGGTGGGGCCGGAAGGGTTCACAAACAATCACGGACCTTGCGTGGGAACAGGAGGCGACCAATATCCTCAGGCGGTGGTATGCAGCTCAGTGTACACAGAATGTTTCTATCTCTTTTGTTTAGTGCCCGTTCGTTGAGGGGCACGTGGATGTCTTGTAAAGTCTTAATAACTCAACTTTAAGCATGTCAAATAGGCACACTATAGCCATCGGGCAGTGGCCGATTACACTGCTGTATAAAATCATCATCGATTAGAATTATTTTTTCAGGCACCATTGCAACCCTACATAATCGAGCAGGCTGGTTTAATTTGTTCTATGAAATGTATGGAAACAGGTGCCACTGTGAGCGAATATACCTAGAGTACCTTTTTGTTCAACTTATTATCCACTACACAAAAGAAACATCGTACAATCTTACTGCACCTCAGATGGTGGTGGCCCTGTACGTAAATATCCAATGACTCACATCGTACCTTCCACGTGTTTCGCACAATAAGCAACCGACAGATGCTAAGCTGCATGGACACAATGCAAAATACTAAACCTGATTATCCATGAGTGTGTTTCGATTGTGCAAGATCACCTTTTTGAATATGTGAAAGTGAGTTTCTTGCCCAAGTGGTCTCATGACAGCCTATTATGAGAACCCGAGTCCAAAAGATGTGTGCATCTCTGCATGTTGCACATTTTGCAGAGATGCGAGTGATTGGGTACTTCATGCCATTACTGCCTAGTGGATGAGTCACCCTGCGAATCCATAAAATGATATTTTCCAACAAGAGGCAGCTTCGATGCACGCGACGTATGGCTCCAACCAACGCTGTCCCAATCATCATCTAGTCATTCCCAGAGATACCAATAAACCTTCACCTACGCCAGCCTCCTGATCATGTCCTTAAAGCTGTTGAGGAAGGAACGTGCAGCAGTGTGAGGAAGGAACGTGTAAGGAAGGAATGTGCGCAGTGAGGAACGTGCAGCAGTGAGGAAGCAACGTGCATTTTTTTTCCCAGCAGCCGCTGCCAGTCTCCACAGTGGTGCTGCACATACGATTCGAAACACCAGCGCAAGAAGTCTAATCGTACATCTTATGGAAAATTCGGATGATTTGGCAGGTGTCATATTAGTTATGAGTACGCAAAAGAATCGTGCAGTATAAAGTTTATTAGCAAATGGAAGATTTTTGAAAATATTACCCAGGGTAATGGTTCATGAATAAGAAGCGAAATGGAAGTGTCCAATAACAACTGGAGAGGCTTTACGAGCACGAACTGTACTTGCCTTACGTTTCTGTTCCTGGCGCATGCAATACTGCTGTACTTTTTCCAGCTCCCTTGCCTTGATATGCTCTTTGGCCAGATGTAGAACCTTCCGCTTGTACTCCAACTCCTTGCACGCAAGATCAGTCAGCCTGTAAGAAAGTGAACACAGGATGACTCTTCTGTGGTGCCCTAAAGTGCTTTACACAATTCATTTTCCGCAGAAATTTTCTGCATAATGTACCACAGAGTATGACTTTTAGCAAACGGTTTCGTTGCAAACACGTTTTTAAAACTTCCTTCGTGATGGAGCATTGAGGCATATTTTAATCATAAATAAACAAACGTACATATTAATCATGCAGTATTTATAGTGCCACAAACTTTGTGTAAAGACTCCAAAGAACTTAATGAATTTTAATGTTCTACTCCATTTGGCTCTTAATTCAAATATATAACTAATTTAAACATGGCAAATATTTACAGAACTTATTCACTAACAAAAGGGCACACGAAAAGGAAATAAAAGAACTGAACGAGAAGGGTCTCCTGAATCTAAAATCTCTTTAACCTATATGAGCTGTGGCCATAACGACAGTGGAATGAACATTCATACTAATTAATACTCCACCGCCTCTCCCTACTACAGGAGAACTGCCCTGAGAAGTGAACATTAAGTGAAACGCCTTTTTCCATAAAGGGGGACACCCCACTTAAAAACTACTTTTCTTATTTAGGCTCACATTCTGATCAAACTTGCTGCACCACTTATGTATTTTAACATGCTGATTTTAAATATGTGCTTGGTTTTTATTTTTAATGAGTAGTTTTCAGACAACTAAAAAAAATTCATGTTCCGTACAAGCCTCAGTGTAGACTGGTTTGGAGGAGTGCTTGTTCCAAGGTACTTGATTTCACAAGGAAAAATAGGTCATAATAAAAATGATCTAGTATAATCAGAGAGTGCAACAAACAAGAATGGATGTTTTAGACAAACTTTAGCCCAAGTTACAGCATGTCAAACTTTTGTATGTGGAAACTGAGATTGGCACCTAAGCGAATTATAAGTTTTAAAACTTTTATGCAATACTATGTGGTCACATTTCAGGCCTATTGCAATCTGCTATTGCCCACCTTCCTGACAAAAAAGATTTATTGCAATTCAACTAGGAGAACCAGAGAAATTGGACAAAAATGGCATTTTGAAAAAACAAGGAAAAACATTTCACGAAATATTCGTGAGGTTTATTTCAAAGAATAATACTAGTGGCACATGGGCACTTTGAAGGCCTTCGAACCAATGGTCCACCAACTCAAAAGTTATGTTTGAGCTGCTACACAGGCGGTTTCGTTGGTCTTCAAGTCGATAGTCTATCCAGCGCGATATCGGCAGTTGAAATGAAGGGCACTTTAAAGTTAAAAGGGCCACAGTTGCAGCAGCAAATTTTAAATCGCTGTTACAGCATGAAAACGTGGTATTTTTTTTTGTAAAAATTTGCAGACACATGCGAGATGGTATAGTAGGGTACAACTTAAAAAAACAGCAGTTGGCAACAAGGGCAGATGGACCGCACAAGTCGGTGTTACTCAGCCAGCCAATCTGATCACTGGAGCAAACAAAGTTGTCCTGATGCACCCTTTTCAACATGGCACCGAGTTTAAGCTTTTGGTACCACCAGAGCATCCGTTGTACTTGAGTCCTTTCACCGGTAGAAGCCACGGGGACGTGCAAGAAGCATGGGCGAAAATGTGTGGAGTCTGAGCACTTCAATCTTCAAAAGGCCACGACGCAGTTCATTTTGCTTTCGAGCCCTGTTTATGCATTAAATTTCACCAAAATAAGTTGAAAAACTTAGGTGGCAGCGCTTGCTGCGCAAGACTGGTTTTTGCATTGCAAGCGCTTCATTTCAGCTCAGTAAGAAATTGGTACTTTTCATGTTCCACTCTAATAAACGAAAAAAGACAAAATTTTATGCACCTATTCATTGTTGTTGCCACGCTCGCTTTATTTTGGAAACGTGGAAAGTTCAAAGGAACTATCTGAAGCTTCGTGGAGGTGCACTGGCTGGAGGTTATAAGGGCGTGGGAGGGGCTTCACCGCAGACTTGAGTTGTATCTGACTATAGCAGGAACACGAAAATGAAGACTTTGTGCTACAATAAGGACAGGCTGAAATGGTAAGATATGTACTTCACATCTGAGAAGAGGAACTGTTCATCGTGGATGTCAGCTTCCAGTTCAACCAGCTTTTCTTCTTTCCATTTCTCTAGACAGTGGTGCACTGACTCAACCCACCGCTTAGGCAAAAGCTGCTGTCAACCTTCAGCCTCTGGTTTTAGTTATTTGGCTGCCTCCTAACACGGCTGCACAAGCACAGAGCACCATAATTGCGTTAAGTTTCAGACACTGCAGCTTGAAGCATTTAAAATCACCAACTAGTAGGAAAACTGTTCTTGCAAAGACCAGACACATGTACACAAACATGTCAATGCGTTTGTACCACATTCTCACTGCTTAATATTCTAACTGCCATTCCAATTCGCATCATCTACGTTGACCGCTGGCTTAGCTTCCAAATCTATTTTTTTTAAATTGGCTTTTCCACTAAATTCACTCTTTAAAAACACTGTGCCCCACCCCACCTTTTTCCTTGTGTCACAGTGGCCTTGCGCAAGAAATACCTTTGGGTGGTGCAGTCAGCCTCCCCCTTTATTTTCTTTTGTTCCTCTACAACAGGAACAAACTTAGTAGAGCTGTGCAAATAGCAAAATTTTGAATGTGAAGCAAATTCAAATACTTGTGTTCAGGTGCAAATCTAACAAAATAGCTTTGGAATAATTTTGAAATATTTTAAAATATTTTTTAAATAATGCCATGTCAAATTATCAAGAAATGTGCAGCTAAGCATGGGCGAAAGAAATTTATTCCACGACTTGTGTACTCCCACAGTGTCATTCTAAAGTCCTGAAGAACACACGGAGAACTACAGAACAGAAAGCTGAGCTAACTTCAGCACAGTACACAAGTGTTAGCTTTCCCGCAATACGCGAGTGTTAGCTTTGCTGCAGCACAAGAGTGTTCGTTTCGATGCAGGACACGGGTGTAATGCGGGAATGGGCCACTTGCCACAAGACAGCATATTTCATTCCCTTAATTACCAGCTTCGAATAGTACAAATACTAAAATTCAGTGCAAATCGAATCGAATAGCGAGTGCCATTTGAAAGTTATTCAAAATTTAGAATATTTGCACACCCCTACAATTGACCTATGAGTTATGGCTAAACCTGTTAGTTAGGAGGCGGCCACGCCGCTCCAGCAGTAAACATGACATTCGGACCATGCCAACAGAAACAAAGTGCTCGTTTTATTCACACTCGTGAATGTATATAGGAAACTAAAGGGGAGAGGGAAGGGGGATAAAGATTGCGCACATGCGCACTTGAGAGCTTGGGCTGCGTCGTTCAATGGGTTACCGCATTTCTTCCCCCTTAGTAGCCAAAATGCACGACCGGTTTCTTGGTTCGTGTGGAGCGACGTAGCACGTGTGGTTGCGATTCTGGGGTACTCTGGGAGGTAGCCGGCACCGTTGTTTCTAGTCGTACCGGCCTTGGGGAACCCGGTGTAGATGGCCTTGACATGTCTTCGGCTGCTGGCGTTTCATCGGTCCTCCGCTTACTCACTTGATCCACGTGGCGGCGGACAAGCCCATCCTCAGTCTTTACCTCCAGGAGGCGAGTGCCACGCGTAGCCTCCACTGTGCCTGGAGACCACTTGTCGCCGGCGCCGTAATTTCGCACGTACACGTAGTCTCCCGGTGCGAAATTCCAGCCTGGGTCACTAGTAGCTTTGGCAGGATAGACTCTGGAAGGAAAACACATCTCCATTCTTGTGCGCGGACGGTATCCTAATAGCCTCTCTGAGGGAGAAGGACCCTCCTGGTGTGGTGCGTTCCGATAATTGCACAATACACGTGCCAGTGATGTGAGGAGGCAAGTGCCTCCTATCTTCTTCAAGCCATCTTTGATAGTGCGCACAGCTCGCTCTGCTAGTCCATTACTCTGGGGGTGATAGGGAGGTGTTCGAATATGAGCAATTCCATTGCGCTCCATGAACTGCTTTAACTCTCGTGCCGCGAATGGCGTCCCGTTGTCGGAAACCACCATGCGCGATATACCAAAACGGCTAAATATCGTCCTGAGGGCCTCGACTGTGCTATGCGAGTTGGCCTGCGACATGGGAAGCGCCTCAATCCACTTTGTGTGCGCGTCGACGACGATGAGTAACATTTTCCCTTTTATTGGTCCGGCATAGTCCACATGTAAACGCGACCACCTTTCGTGCGTCTCGGGCCAACTTACTGGTTCTTTTGCCGGAGGCATCGGCAATGCTTGCACACAGTTTTGGCATGTCGCCGCAACGATCTGGCCTTCGCCTTCATGGTGGAAACTCCTTGGTGGGCTTCATGCAGCAGCCTTAGCAACTTCCCGCGCGCTGCTGTCGGCACTACCAAGCGATGGTCCCAGTAAAGAAGTTCTTTACTAACAGACAGCTCATGCCGCTTTTTTTAAAAATCAGCAATTTCTTTAGATTCCATGTCGACTTTTTTTGGCCAACCTTCCCGGGTGTACTTGCGTACCTGGAGAAGTACCTCATCCGCGACGGCGAGTGCCTGGAGTTCCTTCCATGGCAGGGCCGGCTGATCCCACTGGTCCAAGGTCAGAACAACTTGAGCTTCTTCCTCCGGGTCCACTTCTTCCTGTAACGGTTGGGTAGACGGCTCAGAGCATCAGCATTGCACATGAGTTTACCCGGTCGATGTTGCAAACGATAATGGTAGGCACCAAGTATGATGGCCCAATGCTGAATGCGCGCAGCGGCCATAGCCGGCGTCTGACGATCCGCTCTTAGGAGACCCAACAATGGTTGATGATCGGTTAGAAGCGTGAACTGTCTGCCCAGCAGATAATCTCGGAATCGCGTGACGCCATAAACCAGAGCCAACGCCTCACGTTCAATCTGTGAATAATTACTTTATGCGGCAGTAAGCGTCCTGGATCGAAATCCAAGGGGCTAAGCTGATACAGTCCTTCAATTCGGTGGAATAGTGCCGCTCCCACACCGTAGGGTGACGCGTCACACTCCAGAAACAGCTCTCGCGCGGGATCGAAGAGAGTTAGCACAGGCGCGGAACACAAAACGGCTTTTGCTTTTCGAAAGGCATCGTTTTCGCGCTCATTTCAAGACCATTTCGATTTCTTTTCCAGAAGAAGGTATAGGGGACTCAGGAGCGTGGACAGATTAGGCAAGAATTTATTGTATAAAATTAGCATTCCCAAAAAAGACCGCAACTCCGTGACATTGCGAGGAGTCGGTGCCAGCTTAATTGCTTCGATGTTCTTCTCTGACGGGTGCAACCCTGCCGCGTCAATTCTGTGTCCTAGATACGTAACCGACTCCTCACCTATTCGGCACTTGTCCAAGCGGAGCTTCACACCATATTCCCTGAGCCGCTGCAAGACTGCTTGAAGGTTCGCAGTTGGCTTATTGTTCGCATCCGCTATTAGGACGTCGTCTAAGTACGCTTGAACCCCTAGGAGGCCTTGCAGCACGTGCTCAATTGTTCTTTGAAAAATCGCAGGGGCCCCGAGGCTATCCCAAATGGTAGTCTATTATAACAAAAAAGGCCCTTGTGAGTGTTTATAACCGCTAACTTGCACGAATCTTCGTCTAGAAGAATTTGGTTGTAGGCATCACGTAGATCCAAGATGCTGAACTGCTGCCCTCCACGAAGCGTAGCGAAAATGTCAGTCCACTACGGGTAGAGGATAACTTTCCATTTCACATACTGGGTTTAGAGTAACTTTGAAATCGCCACAGATGCAGACTGTGCCGTCATGTTTCAGCATGGGCACCACCGGGGTTGCCCATTCTGAATAGGAAACGGGTGTAATAATGCCTTCGGCCACTGGGTCGATCTAGCTCGGCGGACACTTTGTCTAGCAAAGAAAATCGAATTTTCCTTGCCTTAGAGAACCTTGGGGTTGCTCCGTCCTTTATATGAAGACGTGCTGGTGATCCCTTGATGGCTCCCAGGCCCTCCGCAAAAAGGTCTGCGTACTGTTGCATCACGGGTGCCGCTGTCAGACTCTCCAGCTTCCCGTTTGATGAGAGTGACGCAATGTGAAGAAGCGGTGCCCCTTGCGTCTCGAGCATCTGTAACAGGTCACGGCCACAAAGGCTATGCTCACAAAGGCTAGGACCTTCGCAGTCTAACACAACGACATCGCAGTAAACTGTTGCAGACTTGTAGGAAGCTTGCATTTTGACAACGCCCCGCACTGGTATCTTCCCAAGATAGCATGACAGAGTTAAAGCAGCTTTACAAAGCGGTAGCCACTTAATGACGATGGGCTTCGTATATCGCTTTAGGCACTATGCAGACAGGCGAACCTGTGTCGATTACCATATTCAGCGGCACTCCGTTCCATGTAACCTGTTTGTGTAGGGGCGGAACCAGGCTTCCCTTACTCTTCACTGACCATATTTGTAGTGCGTTACAGTCGCTATCTTCACTTTCCGCTGAACACTCTGTTATCGCGAAAGTTCTGTTGGTGGTGGCTGTCCGTGTGCATACTTGCGCCAAGTGACCTTGTCGCCCGCATTTGTAGCACCTGCGCCATCGTAACGAGCATTCCCTGGCTTGATGTCCCTGTTTGCCACAGCAGCTGCAGTGCTACGATAAGCTGCTCCGTTCGCTCCTGCTGACTTCGGGTTGCCTACTATGCTTCACGTTGAACACCCCAACGGTGTCACCTTGCCCGGTCATCTGTTGCGACCCTAACTCCGCGCTTTCGGCTGCTAGAGCTACTGCTTCCGCTTCTGCCAGTGTCAAGTCCTTTTTGGCTAATAGTTGTTTCTGCAGGCTTTTCGAGCGCACTCCACAAATGATGCGGTCCCTGAGCGTTCGCTCCAACGTCGAAGAGAAGTTGCAGTTATGAGCTAGCTTGCGAATCTCAACGATAAATGCCTGCACAGACTCCCCTTCTTGTTGGTTTCTATGAAAGAACTTGAAGCTTTCCGATATCTCGTTAGGGGACGGAACATAGTGCTCGTTCAAGTGTTGAAACAACTTTTTCATAGCTCAGCGAGCTTGGTTTACACAGGGCGATTCTGCCGCAAAGGATTTCAACGGTCCTCGATCCTAACGCTACCACCAACAAGGCCCTTTTCTTCGCGTCATCCGTCAGTTCATTTGCTTCAAAGTAGGCGTCAATCTTAACGAGATACGCTTGCCACTTATCTGTCTCCTCTGCAAAATCCGGAAGCTTGAGGGCCATGTCTACAGGCGGGCAGATGGGTGTCTACGTCTCAGTCTCGCCGTTGGCGCCAGGCTTACATGTATCGGTAGGTATTCTCGTCGCCACTGTTAGTTAGGAGGCAGCCATGCCGCTCCAGCAGTAAACGTGACATTCGGACCATGCCAATAGAAACAAAGCGCTCGTTTTATTCACACTCGTGAATATATATAGGAAACTAAAGGGGAGAGTGAAGGGGGATAAAGATTGCGCACATGCACACTTGAGAGCTTGGGCCGCGTCGTTCAATGGGTTACCGCAAAACCAAACTAAGTTGATATTACAAAGGACCCTGCCAGCAGGCACATTTTCTGTCACCACCATTTTCACATTCAAGTCACTATCTTCTAGAGGTGCTTGTGCTTTACTGTTCACTCTGTGCTAGTCTATCCACCACTCAGCCTGATGATCCCATTGATAATACGAGCAGACCAATGCCCTGACCACTGGCCAAGTTTAAAAGGACGAAATGGCATTAACAATGTAAAAGGCATTACAACAAAATACTGGCCCTGAAACTTAAGCGAACTACAGTGAAATGAAAACAGCATCATCAACCCACACAATACTTATCGCTACTACCACTGGAGTGATGACAAGTTTTATAACATGTAAATATATACCAAAGAATGATACTAGATGAGAGCAGTGCCTTTGGGAAAGGCTAGGTACACAAACAGAGGCCAGAAGCTTGACGAAGTTATGGATAATTCAATTTTTTTCCAAATGTACAATTGTTGTTTTTTGGGGTTTTACATCCCAAAACCAGCTATGATTATGAGGGATGCCGTAGTGGGACTTAGGAAATTCTGACCAGCTGGGGTGCTTTAACATGCACTGACATCGCACAGCACACAGGCCTCAACATTTCGCTTCCATCAAAATGTAGCCACCATGGCCGGGATTTGATCTCCCGACCCTAGGATCAGTGGCATAGTACCATAGCCACTAGACCACCATGGCGGGGCCAAATGTACAATCACTATTAGGAATTTCACTCTTGACAGTGTTCAGCAACCCATAAAAAAATAGTGGTACATCATGCTATGACAGTGATAACAGATCCAGTCGAAAAAAAAAGGAGCACTGACAAAATTTTGAAGCCAAGGTGACCTGTGAGGCCAATCTGTGTGAACCACACATCATCTACAAAATACCAAGGGTAAATGTAGCTAACAACATAAATGTTAAATCAATTCTAAAGGATATGCCATGAAAATGAGTGAAAAACAATGAACCTTGCCACATCAACATGATGTGCATGTAAAGAACCAGCAACCAACTAAGCACGCCTTTTCAACCACTCCCAAGAAGGGATAAGATGCAGAGTGAGCAACACAACGTACACTCTGCAGATTGTGTATACAACGAGGAACAGCTGTGTTCCTGCTTTTTGCAACCACTGTGCCCCCATACCCTCGGAACAAGCGTCTCCCATGTCTGCTTTTGCAGCTGGCCAAAACCGGCTTCATAAGGCACAAGGGTTGAGGACGATGACAAAGTTAGCAAGCACATTAGGAAACATGCGCAAGCATAGCAGACAAATTATCGATGGGACGCTCACGGTTCTGCGTGGCCACGTAGTAAGCTGTGTTTAGACCACCCTTGCCCTTTCCCCGCCTTCCTCAAGGTGCTCTAAGTCACAACTGCCACTGGGTGCTAGTATAAAAACAGCTCAAGATAATCTACTGCGGTGTGCTTCAGAAAACAGGCATCTTAATGGTAGGTCGATTATTACCTACTCATTACAACAGAAAAAAGCAAGATGTAAAATTTTTGTGCCAGCATTCCCCCCCCCCCTTTACAAAAACCCGCCTTTTCAGTAATGCCCCAATATGTGAACCAATTCTTTCAGTCTGCATTATGACAACATAACAGTGAAACCTCGATTATACCACGTTCTTGGGACCGTGAAAAAGCTTAGTAAAATGCGGGTGCCGTAAAATCTGAAGAAAGAAATTTATGCCCTTGAGTGCACCGCAATCCGCCGGTGTGATTTGCAACAGCCATAGCGAAACATGGCACAGGCTTGAGGGGGGACACGGCCTTGAAAAGTTGAAAAATCATCAAATACACACGTTTCGGAAAACCACATATTTGCATTGTATGTGTCATAAACTACCCTTCCTGTAATTTCCAGTGCCTAATTCGTCCTAACACTACTTCATATCAAATATATTAGGAGCAGCGGCAGCTACTGTGCCACCCAAACACGCTCCGAAACAGCACTTCAAGCAAGCGCTGTTCATGCACCATTCAACTGACCGGCGTCACTTTGGTTTTGTTTGTGAATTCCTGCACTTTTATCCACCGCCGTCGGTGGGACCAGTGGTGGCGTGGTGGAAGCATGGTGCGTGCATGATTGGGGTGCAGGGGTATCCCGTGCTTGGATGCGAAGCGGCGAGTGGGCCAAGCGTGCGCTCCTCGAGAGCGGGGGAACGTGCGGCCTCCACTGGCTGGTGTGCGTGATGACGCGGTGTCCTCCTCTGGCGGGTGCTTCGTGTGTCGTCTGCTACGGTTAGGGTTAGTGCCTTCTTCATGCTTGTCATCGCAATGTCTGCCTTTGTGTGTGCCGCTTCGCTTTTCGTTATCACAGGAGAGAGATCGCATGAGAGTTGGAGAGAGATGCATAATGAAATTTTTGCGCACACAACACAAAGCCACAAGGACTGCGCTAGTCTCTTGTGTACTTCTTCATTATGGCTTCGTGTTGTGTGCGCAAAAGTTTCATTATGCAGCCAAACCAACTAGCCCGCCTTTCCGTTTTAATGGAGAGAGATGGTTGGTCGGAAAGGATGAAAACAATGGGGGAAGACCACAATCGCGCCATTCTATGCCGCCACTCGCTGTACCAGTGGCCGCTGGGAGGGCTAGGGGAAGACGAACGAGAGCGGCAGCAGAAAGCTGAAACGAACCGGTTTCCCGAGCGCTCGGCATGCGGAGGGGTGACGCTCCTGAAAGAGCCGGTGCGACGAAAGACGCCCGCGGCACACCTCCCTTATCTTCACCGTTTGGTCACCCTGCTTCGTGTGGATCGTCATGTAACGCAGGTTTGGCGTAAGATCGCATCGTATAATTGAGGTTTTTTAACACATTTGGTCCACGGGGCTTCCGCCGGGATGGGACTAAGCCGTCGCAAAATGCGGGTGGTCGTAAAACTCGGGGATGTAAAACCGGGGTTCCACTGTAGCACATTCCTGTGCATTATGTGTAAATTCCTGGCCCATGAAAAGATGGCCTTAGTTTCTTACTTTCCGTATTACTCCATTTGATTCAAAGCAATCAGTGGAAAATTTTTCCGAGATCAAAGCTGCGATTCAAGAATTCGACATGGTGAAGTAACAGACATTGCAGAAAATGGGCCGAACATGTGCTCTCGAGCTTTGAAATCCTACCAGAACAAGTGCATCATCAGAGGAACAGAATCATTTTGTAGGAGAATGCACAAACTAATTAATGTATATGCAGTGATTTATGGTACGCAGGCCTTTTTTATTATTTTTTAGGCTTTTCAATATGCCTTCATAGAAAATTAAGAGGAAAATTAGAGCAGCAATGCTTTCATGTTGCTGCAGAGAAGCATGCTTTAAGCACAGCAACACTTTCAAACAATGCAAGGAAGAAAAAAAATTACAGCATATCCACGGAGTGAATGATGATGAGTGGGCGAAGCTTGGGAGGTTCATCGTAGATCGTGCCGAGTTCCGGATTAATTTAGTTAACGCGCACGCTACGAATTCTTATGGTTCAACTATGCACAAGTGAAATCTCCCACCGGCACTTCATTGCAAGTCAAGATCCAGTGCCTATATATATATATATATATATGGGTAGCCGGTGAACAGTTCTCCAACGCGAGCAGTCAGTATTTCTCAATCAAGAAACTCGCTAGGAGACGCTGCCTGCGCCAACGTTGTCTCTCGCGGGTGAGGGCGCGTTCTCGTTCTTTGCGAGCTGGTAGAGCGTTCATCTAAGAAAGAGCGTTTCCATAGTCAATGCGCGCCTTTCGCTCTCTCTCTCTCTCACATGACAGCAGATGGAAGAGTGAGAGAGAGAGGCACGCGCCGGGAGGCACGTGCCGAGGGCGAGCGCGTGCCTCCCGGCACGCCAGTTACGCATGATGCCTGACGCAGGACAACGTTAGACTATGAGGAGCTTCGCCCCTAAAACAGTATGCATAACCCAGGAGCAGGCTGCATACCTTCTTGTCAGAGCACTCCACGATGTTGCGTGCTTCTCCCTGTCTCGGTCATGTAACCAGGCTGCAAACTCATTTCGCTCTTTGAGACTTCGTAACTGCTCATCTTCTGCATCAGAGTCCCAGTTAGGCTCCTGCTACACCTTCACTCCCTCACCACTACTGCTGGCAGTAGGCCTGCAACCAAGGGTGACAACATAACCGTTGAAAAGTGGCATGGAGCCGAGGGAATAGCCTGTCACTGCACATCACCACTGAAACATAAAAAAAGTTTCAGGACCAGCTATAATCAGAGTGACGTTCACTTAGCCTTGCTGTCTTTTCTTTCATTTTCACAATTTTTTCCCTTCAGTGATTATTTCTATTGAACTCATAAGCATCTTTTATTTGACTTGTGCATTTCCTTTTGCTTAATGTGACATTCGACACTGTATAATTAGTAATAACTAGCACATCAATATTTGTGCATTGTTTTTTAAGTTTATGCATTGCAAGACGTTCCTTATGTATTTTGTTTTGCTCTTCTGTTATGTTTATTTTTTTCATTTCTATTACGCTTAAGTTCACTTGAATACTACTTATCACTTACTGCTTTACATCAGTAGCCATTTATTGTTACCACAACATGGCTGCATTAAACCTGTCCCCAATGTAGTACCTTCAGTGAGGACATTGAGGAGTATTCTAGAAGAAAAAAGGAAAAGAACTAAAATACAGATTAAGATTGTGTGACTAGTTATTTTGAAGACTCCTTTACATATGAACTTAATAATGGCCAAAGCAAATCAAAATGAACACTTTTCAAATAATTAGTGAGTATTCTGCAGCTGTCATTCCAAGCAATGTATACAATAGAACCCCACTGACACCTTTTTCACAGGACTGTAACTGATAAACATGAAAAATACAGAAAGAATAATGAGCAACTGTGAGCAACAAAGAATGTTCATCAACGCTTATCGTTGAAGAAAATCGTGCTGTGTTTTTGGCGCTTTTACTTGTACCCAGCAAGCACGAACAGCTCTTCGAGCACTTCCCATGTCATATCTTCAAATCTGGTGGCATTACATCACTGTTTTCACTGTCATTCACAAGCGGCCGAACGCCCCATAAAAGCAAAGAAAGGCATTCATGCCTTAGCAAAATTAGATGTGGCCTCATTAATCGATGGAACTGTGAAGTTCAGAACAACGTTATCTGTGGAAATTTAATCATCTTAAGCAGTTTTGCTGGCACCCAAGGTTAAAGGGGCGAAAGAATGACGCACTCAAGCAATTACAGCACGCTTTTGCAACGTGAAAACATTGCAGAAAGGCATGGACACCTCCGATCAAGAACATGACTGTGGAGACAGATGCCATCTGAGAGGCTTTACCTTCGCCAACTGCGTGCACCAATACACACGCCATAGTCACCACTGTCGAAGATCAAATGCGAATCTTAGACGCTGTCATTTTGTTCAGGAAGCAGAAACATGTCAGAAGCACCTGTGAGTACTTTCATGGTCAAGCAAGGGCATACAGTAGCCCCAAAAGTCAACATGGCCATGCTCTTTCATGGCTGCTCGGCTGGCTTGCACTGCGTTTCATGATGTAGCATGTGGGAACAGTCCCAGAGTGACGAAAAGAGCAGGCTTCCCAATACATTACATCGTATAAAAGCTATAACAGGACCGGTGGAAAACGAGTGAACAGCCAGGAAAACAGCGAAATGAGGAATCTAACAGCAGAGTTCTGTATCTATGTAGCCAGCCCTGACTTCTTTGTGGGCCAATGCTGAACTAACTTTTGACACTAGTGTGCTTTATTTTGTACGATGTGACCATTTAGAAAGCTAATGATATGTGTAGATGTGTGCATAGGACAAAGAATACGCGGTTCGTCGTTATTTCTCAGATCTAGCACACACTATGTAGCCTTAAAGACCTGCAATGGTGAATATTAGCAACACTGTGACACTAGGTAATCTAGCCTTACAATATGTGTTATGAACAATGCAACACGGAATCCTGAAAGACACAATAATGTGAGAGAGTGGAAGATAGCTGCAACATCCAAAACAATATTACAGTAAAGAATTCAGCAAGACAAACAGGTATAAAATTCAAGCCATAACTAACTCCAGCATTCACAACTATACTTTAGATTGAAGCTTCTGCTTGGCTCCTAGGGATAGAGGCAACAAAACTGCCCCTTGGCTGAGCAAAACATGGTGCTTCAAAGCACTTCTTGGAAGTCCTACAATAGCCAGTTGTTTGACACAAACACACTCAAAGTGGTGAATTTAGTATGCGTGAAAGGAAACCCATCATGTAGACCAAATAGAAGTGCCAAGTGAGTGGGTTCTCCCATAATATTCAAGATATTTCATGAAGAACAACAAAAATGAGCAATGAGTCTAAGAAAATCCAGCGACATTTCTCCATTCATGCAGAGAAGTTCTGCAAAAGAAAAAGGGGCTAGTGCATTAAAATAAAACCTGTTTGAGTTCCTGGGCATCTGTTTCGATGTACCCACTAAAGAAATTTGTAAGGGGTGTGCGAATATTCAAAATTTCGAATAATTTTCTAATGGCATTTTCTATTCAATTCGATTCGCACTTGAATTTTACTATTCGAACTATTTGAAGTAGGTAATTAAGCGGAAAAAATATGTGACGTTGCATGTCATGTGGCCCATTCCCGCATGGAGTCTGCTTCGCTGCATAAATCCTGTGTACCGCGCCAAAGCTAACACTTGTGTGCCGCGGCAAAGCTAGCCCCCATGTACTGTGGCGAAGTTAGCCCAGCTTTTTGTTGCACAATTGTGTTAGACTGTTCCTCAGGATGTTGCAATAACACTGTGGTAGTACACTAGTCATGCAATGTTTTTGCCCATGTTGAGCAGAACATTTCTCCATAATTTCACATGGTATTAGTAAAGAAATATTCAAAAATTATTCGATTCAATTTGCACTTGAAAATAAATATTCAAATTCGCTTCGCACTCAAAATTTTACTATATGTACCATATAAATGCAGCTGCACAAGCAGTACACATGATTTCAGTTGAAGTTGAAAAACAGCAACACACGCTGTATATGTTGTGGAAGGCAAGGACTCACCTCTCCTCATCACTTTCGCCGTCTGCTTTCTGACGCAGATGATGCTTCTTTGACGTTTTCTGCAAAACCAACAAACAAGCTTCCTGTCGGGATGCTAGGCCTCACAGAAAAACTGGCTAATCCCTTTTAGTAGTAACGAAACAAAAAAGATGGCTTATAATAGACATTTGAACAAGAAGATTCCCATAGAGAGTGATTTATTAGTACCATTTCGAACTTAAAGGGGTTGAGAAGCCTGATTTTGAGGCTATAGGAAATGAGCCCTAGGTAGGCTTCTCCTGTATGCAAAAGCACCCAGGCCACAAAATTGTGGACAGGGTTTGACAGGGTCCGTACTACTGGGAATCTGAAAGCACAAAATTCACCAAAGTCCTAATTTCGTTCCTCCACAAAAGGCCAGAAAAACATTGTTGACATGTTCTATGCACAAACTCTTTCATGCGATTGGTGGGTCTCCAGTTAAACCATGGTCATGCTGTCACTGCACATAAACAAAAGTGTGCTCAGTGCATATGCCAAATCTCCATGCCTTCACAAACGGAACTGGGGCCGAGTGCACTCCTAAAACAGAGCTTTTGTATATACAGTAAAACCTCGTTAACCCGGATCTCACGGGACCGGCGAAAATGTCCGAGTTAACCGAATTCCGGATTATCGAATGGACCATGAAAACAAAAGGAAAATGTACTCGGCACAGACAAACCTTTATTTCTTGAAAAAGTGCGTTATTTTTGTCTGCTTCGTCGTCGGAATTCGTGAAAGAACGATCTTCCTCAACCCCATCAGGTGGTAGTGCGCACGCTCGCTGTCATGAGAACCGACACAGAACTCCTCGAGGACCGCGAGGGCTTCGGCAGCCTCCTGCACGGTGCGATATCGCGTCGGCTCATCTGGACTGTCATCATTGCTGGCTGCTGTGGCCACTTCACTCCGGTGGCGGTCGCCATCACCATGAAGTGCGACAGCGGCGGCAACGGCACAAGCACAGACGGAGAACGCAATGTGTACGAGCTCGCGTGTTCTCTGGCTCGCACGCTACGTACACAAAGAAACCAGCTGCGTAGGCGTAGCAAGCAGCTCAAACAACTGTGGTGGCATATGGTGGCAGTGGCGGTGGCACCCCCTAATGGCAGCGCAAGCCGTCACGTCGTCCGTGTGCATTCCGCTTTTAATAGACACTGGATGCACCGGCGGCCCAAGCGCTTCCGCCGGGTGGTGACTAGCGCCACCTAGCCACTTCCTCATTTCACTATCATCATGATCATATTCTGCTGCAGTCGTTCGTTCGGTTTCGGTTTCTCCAAAACTCCGGTTCCGCGGGTTCCACCGTCGGTTACGGCAAGCAGTGCTTGAGCCGCCGAGATCGCGCGACTAAAAGCATGGAGTCCCTCGATAGCCATCTCCGGAGTTCTCCGAGTTAACCAGTGCGCGGCTAAATCCTTCCGAATTAACGAGCATTTTACGCCATTGAAGTATATACAGTTTTGCCGGGACCGCGCCGCGAGTCCGAGTTAACCGAATTTCCGAGTTAACGAGATCTGGATAAAGGAGGTTTTACTGTATGTGTTTCTTGCAACTCTCCTTGCCTGGCACTTGTCTTTATCTCTCCATTTGACATTGTGGACACTGCGTATGGAGTGGGCTGCTTTAAAGGGTTTGAGACATCAAAACTGCAGCCTGTGTGCTCTTTGTTGCAAACATTTCTTACTGCCACAGGAAGCCCGACACAAGCTCGAAGATTCATACGTTCTCGATATAGTCTAATATTGCATTATTTAATATAAACGATTTTCGGTTTCTGTTTCTGGGCATTGCGTTGGGCAGCACTGTCGCTATCTAGGAAGCTTGGCCAAAAAGCTGTGACACACATGCTGTTCCATCGCCTTTGCTCTCGTGCATGTCCTGCACCTGTGCAAGTTCACTTACTTTGCTGGGGCAAAAGTTCGAGACCCAATAGTAGAGGGTGCTGGGGTCCCCAAGGCTCGAACATCACATTGTTACATTCTCTTTTCTCCCTGCCTTCTGTTCACCAGACAGCCGTGGGGAAAATACAAGACGTCATTCAGGCTTGCCTGATGCCATAGTTCACTGCTCATTCTACGTAAAATTAATGTCGTTTATGACACTAAAAGGGGAGGCCAGACATTAACCGATGGGTGAGAGTAGGATGGAACAAAAGGAGAGGGTGGTGAACTGTGCTACCCAGCACATCTGGCAGGCACTGAAGAAATACAGAAGGCGCGACTATAAAATGCACACATATTTATCCATAATGCGCCGAACATGGTGCCAAACTATATTACTCACACTACTGATATTACACTTATATACAGGAGCGCCAAGGAACCATACTGTTTTGACCCCTAAGTTATGGTGTGATATAGCCCCAGCTTTTGCAATTCACAGAAAAATACCAAAGGTTTCTCTTTTTTCTCTTCGCTATTGCCAACAAGATGATTTGAACATGACCTTTATTTTTAGTACCTCAATAGTTAGTAAGATGCCAATCACAATATTCCTGGCTGCCGTCTCATTAAAGAAGAATCTAACATACTCTAAAAGTAAACTTGCATTAGTGTGTCTACAGGTATTGTATTGTGGCACAAGAACAATCTACAGCATGGACCGCTTATAACGTAAGTCGCCGGAATTGCGAATACCCGCACTATAAGCGGTACCGCACTATAACCGAAACAACATTTTTCAATGTCTACATGTGTGTAAAAACTGTCGAGCAGGTAGTGGCGCATGTTAGACATTCGAAGCGCGCGACTGGGCTGCTTTCACCAGCAAAAAAAAAGAAATAAAGAAAGAATGGATATCTCGAAGATTTAAGCCCATGGCCGCGCTGTGCAAAAAAGAAAAGAAAATGCGCTATAGCGACGTCGCCGCTTATGTGGACTTCCCGCAGAACTGGACTGCGCAGAAACGGGAACCGGTTTAATCACTGCACGTGCTATCTTTCGTCTTCTCTGATGCGCGCGCGATGGCAAAAACGTAGCGACCGCAAACCGCCATTTGAGTGGTGCACTTGCCATCCATGCCTTCACTTCCATTGTCGAAGAGATTCGTCCGCGTTTTAAACATGGCGGTCATAAACCACGGCCGCACGCGGTACGCTATCTGCAGCCAGCACTGAAAAAGTAGCGGTCGTTACAGTAGCGCACCCAGGATCTCTGCCAGGGGGGGGGGTTCAATTTTTCACCAAGGGCCGGGTGTGTGATTACACAGTTGTTACGTGTAAAAAAAGTTAATAAAATGCCAAATAATAGTAACATCAATGATGATGATTATTTTATTATTTTTCCGTGTTTTGCAGAGACATTAGCACCACATTCTTCTAGGACATAAGAGCAGTTATGGAGTGGGAGGGGGGTAAGGTCAGCCTCAGGGGGGGGGGTTACAACCCCCGAACCCCCCGTCGGTGTGCCACTGGCTCGTTAGGCCTAGCTTGCGAGGTCGCGGGCGGCGCGCCGCACAGGAAGCTCGCCCTTGATAACACAGGGGTCGGGTGCACAAGAAATCGCGCTCGCGAGGTGATTCAAGGACAGTGCGCGTGAAATGATTAAAAAATAAAAGAACTCGAGACAAACAGCGGTAACGTGGACATCATGCAATCGCGGGCGCGCATTCCGTGCGGAGCGCGTGAAACGGCCGTAGCAGCATTTTCCGTCGCTTTGGCAATCCTATCCTCACAGGGCGTGCCCGCGACGCGCTGCTGCCACGGCCTTTTTTTTCTTTTTTTCCCATCAGCTCACTGTTCATTCGTTCCGCGCTTTTTCCTCCTCCATGGCGATTCGTTGCGCTCTTCTCCGGCAGGTATACTTCCATTGTGAAGCCTGCTCCCTAACTCAATTGTCTGCTGATTTCCCCGCAGCTGCATTATAACCGGTCTTTCATCTCACGGAGCTTCACAATAAGCAGCATGCCTATACATTAAGTTCTATGGGAGAGTAAGTGGGAGTCAGAAAAAAATGCATTATAGCCGGTCCTGCACTATAGGCGGTTACGTTATAAATGGTCTCTGCTGTATCGCATACTCTCTAGGCAGATGGGATGCAACCAAAACTGTTGTTCAAAGGTGACACCTTCACATGCATGCTGAAGAGAAGCATCTCTTACTAGGCTTATGAAATTCGGAACACACACGCATTCGGAAAGCAGTAAAAGGGGTCCTGAACCATCCTTTAGGCTTGGTAAAAACATCCTACAGATAACAAATGCTGCTCTAGAGCACATATAGCTTACAAGTAGAGCACGAAACGACCAATTTATCAAGCACCTTCTCTCCAAAACAGAGGCACATCCTCATTCTCTTTGAATTGCCAGATTTTGTCATTTAGTAGATTGCTGCTATTGGCCAATAGTCGACATAAACAAAGAGCAGATGAATTTCTTATTATCACTGTGCATAATAGTTGTAGATAAATAAAAGGCTGAAATAAGCGAAAACTTAATTTCTAGTTTTTATATCAACGACACATTTCAAGGACAGGACAACTGTTATCTGTAGAACTAAGTGCCAGCACACCTACATCTGAATAAAGCCTTGACTGCACTGTCTTTTCAGGATTAATGCCCTTGTGCCTTTGTTTGGTTTCATTAGTTTTGACTGTCATATGTGGCATCTAACCTTATAAAGCTAATGTGCGGTGGTGTGTCTTTAGCACAAGAGTAGTTTCCACGTCCATCATGTAGCCACAGTGTGAACAGTGTGCTCATTTTCACACAGAAAGTGTGCAGACATGATAGAAGCGGAAAAAAACGAGAAATGTTTAAAGAACACGACGTGTGCTCATGTAGCTTCTCACTGCCTTGTCATCTTTTCCTGTGTAGCTTCCAGCCTACTCACTGGGACTAAAGGAGAGGAAGCCCCCACAAATCTCTATGGTCCTCCAATACTTCACGGATTAACAATACTTTCATATAAGCAGATTTGTGGCGCAATAAACTCCTAAAAAAAGGACATTTGATGATTTTTTGGAAAAGTATTTCAAGGCCTCTTCAAGACAACATGAAAAATGCATGCCGCTATGGAAGAAACAGGTTGTTTCTCTGTTACTCTAGTTGTTTTTGTTTATATACTCTATATGTGTGTGTCCACTGCACATACTAATATCGTTCAGTAATCACGAATTTGTCTGTAAGTGCCTCAATATTTCCTGCATTGTAAAGACCATGCTGATAAGAGCAGCCAGACACACCATCTTGGTAGTAGCTGTGGTTTTCAGGTGCTTCATCATTACGGTCTGGAAGCAATGTGTACTTGGTGTTCTGCTCAAGTACTTCATGCATGGCTCGTTCCCGGGCCCGAGCTGGCTTCTTGCACTGCTCCTTGTGGAGTACCTGCACACACAAAACATAGGAAGTACTGCATATGACCATGGTTGAAATCAATGACCATGCTTTCGCTTGCAATGCACATTATAAGCCTTCATCTACATTTCATATGTCAGCCAGCAACCTTCAGTGCAAAACAAAATGACTTATTCGTGGGGTTCATCATCACCAGAAGCAACAAGCAGGGCAATAAGGGAGGCCTACAGCACCTAAGACCCAAGGTAGGCAGGCGGTCTTCGTACATTAAGTATATAAACCTGTGCATACTGATGGGGCTAATACATGGGAGCCGCAGCCAGCGATTAAATGGATGACAAGGTGTTCAGTAAAATTATGCCACTGCTACCATACATCGAATGAGTGTGTGGGGAGTTTTAGAGAGCGTAGAAATGTTCTGCTCAAAGTACCCCAGTAAGTTAATCAATACAACCTAACAAAACCTTGCGAAATCAAGCACAGCAGTGACATTAGGACAATAAGCAACAACTCAAGTTACAAAAACACCTACGACCCTCATGTGTATGGTTGCACACATGCCAAGTGCAAAATTTGGCTCACCCAAGTGCCCATACTGCTGCCTTCTCATCTGCCTTTTTTTTCCTCGTGCAGCAGCAGAGTGGAATGGCCTTTCTTGCTGCATTGTTGCAATCACAATTCCTTTTCAGTGACAAAACAGTATCTTGAAACACTGTAGACAACATTCATTGCAATTTCTTTTGTTCATGTCTCAGCCTTACAAGTTATGCTGAAAAAATGACCAGAAACTGAAAACACCTTCAAACAAGGAAACAAAGCTTTTTCATGGAAATATACATAAACACTGCTCTCTGATTTTTTATGGTAACAGTTAGCAATGTGTTGGTACAACCAATGTGTCCTGAAACCTGTACAGCGCTTAGAATATGTCATAGGTAACATAGCGCTCAAACACTTTATATGGAGAGTTAAAAGCTTGGCTGGTTGGTTCATGATTAAATTCAACAAAACGCCAGCAAAGCAGGATAACAGGCATACAAAGATACATGTGCAGACACACAGGTGTGTCTGTGTGTGTACCTTTCTATGTCTGTTGTCCTGCCTTGCTGGCTTTTCGTTGAATTTAAACACTTTATATGTTGGTTTTAATTCTAAAACTTAAGAAGGAAGCTTCCGCAAATGTGGTGCACATGGTGCTTGTGAAATTATTGGGACACTAAAGTGAAAATTAGAGGGGGTTTAAGCTGATCAAATGTTCTTTGGGAACCCCATCGCAGCAGATTTCCAAATTGTATGTTCAATATTAAAAGAGAAAATGAAGGTTAAAATTTCAGTCTTGTACTTCGTGTTGAAATTTGGCGGATGACGTTGGTCCTCTCTTTTTTTTCTGATTTTGGTCCAAATGGCTCAATGAAATTTTCTAAACACAAAGTTCAGAAATTGTAGCTAGCTGAACATGCCTTGTGATGGTAAACAGTGCCAAAAACGAAGACAGGCATACAGATGGCTTGTGATGGTAACTGGTGTATAAAAAACAAAGAAAGAAAACAAAGGACTGTGGTGTGTGCATGTGTCAAAAAGGGGCCATGAACCACTTTTTCATTGAAGTCAAGAAATGCACTTGGACTTGAACTAGACTGTTTCGGAAACTGTTTGCCACAAAAAGTACTTCAATACGTTGGGCAGCAATCAAACAACCCCTATACGGTGCTCCCGCACCTTCGATTACTTGCACTGCAAAGGCTACGGCGGAGGCAAGGCAGGCCCACAATGCTCTTCCTGCTGAATCTCAACGTGGCATGCAGTTCAAATTTTAGTTTGGATTTTCACACAGACGACCTTGCTTCCAATTTTGACACCTACAGAGCACAAACCGGGGTTGTCATCAGTGAGTTGCAGTATGCTCAGGGAGCGGACTTCTCCTTTAATAGATGAGATACAGATCTTGCCAGGGCTGGATAGGTAGCATCATAGTTATAGTAAATGTGTTTATTGCTGATGCACTGACACCCGTGCTGCGATATTAATACCAAGTGACACTCCTTCAAATGGTCGCTTGTGTTCCTGGACATTTCAGGAAGTCACTGAACAGAACATTAATTTTGTCTGTGTACAACAAGCTTCAATATCTCTCATAATTGAAGAGTAGGATTAATCAGCTCACCTGGTGTTGCAGGCTGCAGGTTCCCGGAACACTCAGCGGACAGCTATGCTGCTGTCACACCTGGAAAGCCAAAACATGCCATGAAATTAGCAAGCATATGTGTGTCAAAGCAGCTGCAGAAAAAACTGCCACGTCAGAAAATACAGTGGTGGACAGTTGCAAAGTAACTACTGAACCAATGTCAAAGTAAATCTGGGAACACATATGCTTGCACTGGCATGAAGTTCATAGTGATTGTAAAGCCAGTTTTTAACAAGTGGCCTATTTTCTCACCTGTTGATAATGACATCAGCTGCTCCACGGTCCCCTGAGCAGTTATATCAGCTGCAGCCGAACATTCGGGTGTCGTATCTGCCATAAGAAAAACACAAACACATAGTAAGCATTTTCATTTTAGTCATGATCAGCTAAACATTTTAGGTCTGTGTCTCCCCATATACACATAAGTGTAAGCCCTCAGCACCAACTGAGGAGTCAGGCGCATCCGGTTGCTGTCGCACCTCTAAGTCATCAAGATGCAAAAATGTAAAGTCTAATTGTAGGCCCCAGGCCAATTTTCATGTATAAAGACACCCTGATACATGGTAAACCTTAGGGGGTGCTTGCCAAGCATTGCAGCCTCACCACTGGCAAGTGCGAATAACGATGCACCACCTGCAGATATATGGGCAGTCCAACGGGCCCGCGAAGCGGCCAAAAGGCGATCCCTTTCTGTCCCAACGTGGGAGCGGCCCGCTTCGCGCTAGAAAACTAGCGTGACCTCATGGGCCTCAATAAAGTTTTTCCATCCATCCATCCATCCACCTGCAGATACCACAGCATACTGGTCACCTATAGATATGGTATTGTCAGCAAAATAAGCTGAAGAGTTGTAATTTGACCTTAGCCCTCACCAGGGAAAATGCTAGGAACTGCACCTGGCTTTAGTCTATTTTTTCCCTGCCAGACTGCCCTCTTCTACTGATCGTGTGTGAAGCGATCCTGTGGATATGGAGAATAACAATGAATAACAGTTAGGGCATGAAGCATTGTATCAAACATCTTGTTGCATTGCTTTTTCATGCCCTACCCTAAGTATGCATCGTGGTATTACGAGACCGTAGGCTAGTGCCGGCTGTGTACGAGTCCTTTACGGCGTCAAAACAGTTATCTGGCCATGCAGCTGTTCACAGTTGTTCTAATCAATATAACAATATTGTTGTTGTTTTGTGGGGTTTAACGTCCCAAAACCAGCTCTGATTATGAGAGACGTCGTAGTGAAGGGCTCCAGAAATTTCGACCACCTGGGGTTCTTTCACGTGCACTGACATCGCGCAGCACACGGGCCTCAACATTTCGCCTGCATCGAAATGCAGCCGCTGCAGCCGGGATTCGGTCCCGCGACCCTCGGATCAGGAGCCGAGTACCATAGCCACTAGACCGCCGTGGCGGGACTATAACATTATTAAAAGATCAACTTAGCGCGAAATACACACGGACACAAGAAGAAACGAAACAGACAGGGCGCGCGCGCTAAGTTGATCTTTTCGTGATGCATAACCAACTAGCCCAGCAGTCTGTCCTACTAAAGTATAACATTATTGTTTTGACGTGAGCATGCGCATAGCAGCTTTACGAATTGATGTCATAGACATGTCCCAAGGCTGAGTTACATGTTACAGTACAGGTGGTTTGTACGAATTTTTATTCGCATGCTGAGATCCCAGCTGATAACGCGAATTATAATGTCCACCAGTTTTCGTTAATGCTACGTCGTTATTGCCAACGAGTCAGGAAATAAGGTGCATTTTATTAGAATTCTCGTTCCCAACACAGTGACGTCAACTGAACAAAAATGAAAACACAGTAACGAATCGCAATGCTCGAATGCCAACTAACAACTGTCAAGCAACGAAGCGACAACCATCCATATCACGGTGAGAAACGTTGACACTTGATAATACAAGGTTGCCACCTGTTACCGTTACACTGCAATTATATCAATAAGCTTCCAGACTGCGCTCGTAAACGAAGCAATTTTCACACTACACCCAAACCTGAAAATGGCTGGTAAATGGTAAAGCACGCAAACAAACACATGTACTTAGCGACACGCGCACATGCTGAATCTTGATACAGGCGGTTATATCTATATGAATACAAGAACGAGATTCATATGGAGCGAAGGGCACTTACCTCGCACACTCTAGGTCGTTTCGGAACGGGCCTGTCACGGCCCATACGCAGCACACACTGGAGTCGGCGGCGTACGGCAGATTTTGCTCGTGGCACCGCGAAAAATGCCTTGCCCTTTTCGGTGCAGTTGCGACAGTTCGGCACGCAACACTTCGACATAGGCAAACAGCTTTCGGTGCGTCATACGACGTTTTACAACTCACCCGCGAAAGCCACACGTGTCTCGACCAGCAGCAGCAACCATAACAACAGAGCCAATGTCGATTGCGCTTTGCGGGCCGGAACATGCGGAGCGTTGTCGTCGCCTGCGATATGGGTTGGGCGAGTTTTGAGGCGAGGTGAGCCCCGAGCAAAATAAGGTTTGAAGAGAGGCTTAGCGATATGAAAGATGGTAGGTGGGCATTGAAAGTGTTCCGTTATTTATATAGAAAGAGCGTTGACACGCAGTGGAGAATAAAATGCCGCCCGCAACTTCCCACGCGGGGAACTCGAGTAAATGCGTCGCAGAGTGTGGGGGTATCGCGTGAATGTTGCGTAATTGGGTATGGTTTGCGAATGCTTAATTGATTTTTCGTCTTTATTATTCTTATTTATTGAATGAAGTAGAAGCGAAGGCAAGGAGTGTAAAGTTAAAGTGTGTCTTTATTGCTTGGTGCCGTCGTTGTATTGGACGGCACTAAGGTGGGCGCTTGTATCCACGAGCAGCGTCCGGAGCCGCGTCTCGTTGACGACGTTTGCACGCCGCTTGTCGCTCAGGTACCTGGGGTCTTAAAGCTCGCTGCTCACCTTTCGCCGCTGCTTCTCGTGCACGAAGTTCGGAATCCGCAGCTCGGCGTTGCC